>JACXGK010007223.1:0-12004 GCA_016801125.1 Novumbra hubbsi | reverse complement strand
TCTGTGTATATACAGCACCTTTACTTTTGACGTGTACAGTTTCGTGTAGTTTGTATTTGTTTTGTTTTTGGATTAAATCACCTTTTCATTTAAAATGTCTACTTTTGGTTCTGCCGCTCACCACAATCGTGACAATATCCAACTACCTACCTGAAGATATTCTAAAGACTTTCAGGGGACTGTGACACAACCTCCTCATTTTGTTGTGTCAAAACAAATGTTATTTAAGTAATTTAGCAGTCAGCAAGTTACACTTCGTGAACACTACTACATGCACAGTATATATGCACCAACAGTCCAAAAACAGGGGGTCCCAAACTGTGTACATGCAGTATACAGCAGGTGCAACCCCAACTAGAGCTAGCCTGTCGGAAAGCCCACAAAACACACACACTCCTGCACACAAACACACACACACACTGTATCCAACTAAATGCGACGCTGATGACGGAACTGTTGTGACGCAAACAATGTGTGCTGGCTTGGTAGCAGTAACTATTTTACAAAAAATGCCACAGCCGTCGTTCTTCAGATACCTTTGTATCATGTCAAACTGTTCTTAAGAAAATATTCAGTTCCTTTTACATAGCTATGTTGTCTAACCAAGCTTTACCATATAATCTGACTAACCACGCTTCACCATATAATCTGACTAACCACGCTTCACCATACAATCTGACTAACCACGCTTAACCATATAATCTGTCTAACCATGCTTCAACATATAATCTAACGAACTAATCACGCTTCATCATATAATCTAACTAACTAACCACGCTTCACCATATAATCTAACTAACCACGCTTCACCATATAATCTAACTAACTAACCACGCTTCACTATATAATCTATCTAACTAACTAACCACGCTTCACCATATAATCTGAATATCTAATCACGCTTTACCGTATAATATAACTAACTAACCACGCTTCACCATATAATCTAACTAACCACTCTTCACCATATAATCTGAATAACTAACCACGCTTCACCATATAATCTAACTAACTAACCACGCTTCACCATATAATATGAATAACCATGCCTCACCATATAATCTAACTAACTAACCACGCTTCACCATATAATCTGAATAACCATGCTTCACCATATAATCTGACTAACTAACCACGCTTCACCATATCATCAGCAACCCCTTCCTATCAGTGAGACACGTGTTACTGTGGCAGTTCTTCCCACCTTGCACATTTCTCTCCCTCTTCCCCAATACTCCCCTTGCCTCTTTCAACCTTCTCCTAAAAATAATATCTACGTAACTTAGTAACAGCTCCCGAGTTACGTCAATCTGAAACTGCTTGCAGGGCCCACTAAATGTAGAGCTGCGGTTGTCAGAATCGGTCTCCGTTTGTAATCGCCGTGGAATTCTTAGTCTGTCTGCAATACAAAGGTATCTCTGTGAAGGCCGAAAACGACGCCCAAATGGCGACCTACTGAGAGTTATGGTGAACCTGACACCTTCTCTGGCACAACAGCCGTGCCAAAGATAGAGCACAAATCAGTGCCTGGTTGATTTATTTTAAACTGCGGCCTAAGAAAATCCAGTCGTCAGTAGTGAACCCGATTACATCTGACCAATAGCTCTTCAGAATGGGTTCATGCTGGCCTGCATCCCGGTCAGCTCTGGTGGTGTGCAAACCTGGGGGGGAGACTAGACACATCCATACCCTCTGGTGGTGTGGAAACCTGGGGGGGAGACTAGACACATCCATACCCTCTGGTGGTGTGGAAACCTGGGGGGGAGACTAGACACATCCATACCCTCTGATGGTGTGGAAACCTGGGGAGATTTGGTGCTACATCCATACCCTCTGAAAGAGACATCACATAGTGGCACTGGAACCAGGCATGTTTTTGTGAAAAAACAGTACAACACAATTACAAAAAGTTATATGGAGCACTGAGATAAAAATCCAACAACAGAAACATGACTGACATCTGCAACATTACCTGGCCTTCCGTGACCTCACCTGGCTTTCTGTGACCTCACCTGGCCTTCTGTGACCTCACCTGGCCTTCTGTGACCTCATCTGGCCTTCTGTGACCTCACCTAGCCTTCTGTGACCTCATCTGGCCTTCTGTGACCTACTTGTGCTATCATAGTTTCTGCAACACGGTAGCACTGTGGTATCTATGGCGATGCGGTGGTGAGGAATGCGAGAACTTCAGGAAGACGTTGCCATGGTTTTTCATACAGAGGTCTCAAAGACCTCTTCTACTTTTCCTTCTCCAGCCTAAAACCCCCCCAACTATTTTTCTTTGTCAAGCACATTGAATTGCTTCTATTTCTGTGTTGCTTCTACATATATTTACTTGCTTCCTCGCTTGCTAATTGTGTGAGTGTGTGTGATTTAGAGTGTGGTATTGCTTCAGGCATTTGGATAGTTGACACAACACCAACTCTCTTGGAAGATATTCTGCTGGTGTATCTAAAGTCTCTTAAGATCAGCTTACTTAAGATCAACTTACACATTTGATGTGGCTCTAGAGAAGACCACCTGCTAAATTAATAATACGACAGACAGAATAACCGTTGTGCTAACAGGGTTGGTGTTAGTTCTATAATAATTCTAGTCAATTCCAGGACGTTTTTTTCCAATTCTACTCCTCTTTATTGCATTTCAAAAAGATTTAAAAATTGCAGGAAATTATATTGGAATGGAATTTGGGTTCACTTTGGGCCGATCCAGACTTATGAATTGACTTAAATGGATGTTAGACAATAATACCAGGACCTCTGAACCATCACCTGCTCTCTCAAGACTCTTAACCCAGTGACAGTGCTCCTTCCTCAGTCACCAGAAGATGTCAACCAAGATTGACCCATTGAAGGTCCCACAGATGTTCATTCTGAGTGGTGGAGTCCAGCTAGCTTTCTTGTCCAGGACATTCATGGGTCGAACCCCCAACCTCCCCCTCTGCTGGGTGGCTGCGTCGGTGTTACTAGTTCAGATTATGTAACAACGTGTTGACGCCATGTTAGAGCCGCAATTCTGCCAGGGTTACCCAGTTAGCAACTGTTCAGGGTTAGGGTTAGGGTCAGGGTCAGGGTTAGGGTCAAGATCAGGGTTAGGGTTAGGGTTAGGGTTAGGGTTAGAGTTAGGGTCAAGGTCAGGGTCAGGGTCAGGGTTAGGGTCAGGGTTAGGGTCAGGGTCAGGGTTAGGGTTAGGGTCTCCTGCGAGTCCTCTAGTGATGTGAGTTGAGGCCTCCGAAGCAAATGGATGTAAAATGTTGAATTTCTAACATTTTCATTTTCCCTCTACACGTAGATCACATTTAAAACATACCATTAGAATACACCCTGAAGACAATATTGATGCTAGGAGTATTTATATTTTGTAGCATTTTTAACAGCTAAAAGAACAGGAAACACACACACACACGCACTAACCACGGGCAGGAACACACACACACACGCAGTGGGGAAAATACTGAGAGAGAAACATTCCAACCGCTTCAGGTATATAACCACATAGTGCAAACATCCTCCACATTTTCCAGTGGAACTTTCCAGCACTTAAAGACAGGCAGGCAGGCAAAGAACAATACATTCTCCAGTCTGTAACAGAAAACAGACTGTCTGTCTCGGGTTGGCTTTTATCTAAAGCCTGTGAAATAGTTAATGTTTTGTGAGCTCCATTATCCAGATGTAAATTTCTCACAAAAGCATTTTCCTGAGGTCCCGGAGAATCTTGCCCTGAGAACTGAATGTGTTGGTTGTAAACCAGTTAACATCTGTAGCCTGGGGAAACGCCGATGTGGCCCATGGATGGATGAAGTGGATTCATTCAATTGAAGTTATATGACACATTACACATTATGGGATAAAACCTTGCATGACATAATGTAACGCATTCCAAGTTTATTGTGAAGTGTACCTGTTCAGCACAGGCAACATTGATCAGACAAAGTGAAGCGTTCCTAGAGGCTCATCTGAGTATATTGAGTAATATAAACGTTCAGAAATCTATGGCAAAGATAGTCATTCACACAAAGGCCGTCTTTGTACCCACACTCCATAAACTCAAAGGAATGAAGCAGTTCCAGACACACATAAACATTCGAATGCTTCATTATATTTGCCATTTCAACCTGAATTGTATGTATTTCAGAGGGCAGTGTGTGTGTGTTTGTGGGTGTGTGTGTGTTAGTGTGGCAGTGTTCCATCCTACAGAGCTCTGTTGTAGACAGAGGTGTCCTGCACAAGCCCAGTGAGACTAATATGTACCACAGCTGTCAACCAATTCACTGACTTCCATGTGGTTAGCACATGTGTGTGTTTGCTGATTATTTAGCTGTTGAATACGCTCAAAAATGTAAATACTTGTAGGGCCAATATTGTCTTCAGCATGTATTCTAAGCATGTGATCTTAGTGTCAGTGACCAAAAGGTAACTAGTTATTTATTTAAGATCCATAAGGAAGAAAGGTTGGCTTCCAGTGTCAGATAAATGATAGACCAAGACAGTAAAAGCAAACCTTACAGATTTCCAATCAGCAGGAAAGACACACACGTGGACAGATTAACAACAATTTGACCATAAAATCTAATATGGATATTCTCAAAGCGTACTTCCTTGGGAATCTCTGTAATACATATTCCTTAGCCTGAAATGTGCCTTGCAAAAATGTATCCCCGTAAATCTAGCATATGAAATTAAACAGCTTGAGTATGAAAGCTTGGTAGACAAACCATATTTGTCTACACTACTAGATGATACAATGCAGAATAGGCTATTTTTTCTTACCCTTGAGAGAAAACAACTCCCCTTGATAAAACTAAAGTGTTTCGCACAGAACTTCATTTGACCTCAAAACCACCTGCAAGATGAATTCCTGGGAAAACGGTCAGAGAAAGTCACTGTCCATTTGAGCACACAAACAGGCTGACTGGCTGGTCTATAAACCGTTTGACCAATAACTAAAAGGTTGTTAGATTGAATCCTCAAACCGCAAGGGGCTCAAATCTGTTGCTCTTTCAGTTTGCCGACAGTTAATCCTATTGCTTGAAGGTCATTGTTGTTAAGTACATTGTGTTCTCAGTCAACTTACCTGCTAAAAGCATGGGGTAAAGAAAATACCAGTCATGAGTGAACTACACAGAGGCATTGTTGTATATGTTCAGCATCACACATTGTGTGGCTATTGCTGTGCATGTACAGCAAAAAACAAGGTTTTACATTAGATGTTTATTATAACCACTTGCAGTGGGAGAACCAAACTGTAAAGTAAATGATGACCTCCTTGACCTCACACCCAACACATCCTTCTCCTTGACCTCACACCCAACACTTCCTCCTCCTTGACCTCACACCCAACACTTCCCCTTCCTTGACCTGTTTCACATACACCATAAGTGAGCCTCAACACTCCTCTCAACCATCCCTGAGGTGAAATATCTCCCTGGAGATTCTTAAAACACTTACCCCAGGAGATTCTTAAAACACTTACCCCTGGAGATTCTTTAAACCCTAACCCCTGGAGATTCTTAAAACCCTAACCCCAGGAGATTCTTAAAACACTTACCCCTGGAGATTCTTAAAACCCTAACCCCAGGAGATTCTTAAAACACTTACCCCTGGAGATTCTTTAAACCCTAACCCCTGGAGATTCTTAAAACACTTACCCCTGGAGATTCTTAAAACCCTAACCCCTGGAGATTCTTAAAACACTTACCCCTGGAGATTCTTAAAACCCTAACCCCTGGAGATTCTTAAAACCCTAACCCCAGGAGATTCTTAAAACACTTACCCCTGGAGATTCTTTAAACCTGAACCCCTGGAGATTCCCTTACTGAGCTGAAGTGAAATATCTCTCTGGAGATTCTCTCACACTGGGCAGATGATCAGCCAGCATAAAATAACATAGGTTGTCAAGTAAAGAATGGATGCAGTGTGATTTATCTTGTGACTTTAACTGGTGTAGCTAGCTGTTACTCAGCCTGACTTCTGCTTGAATGACTCTCAACCCTTCCATCAGGTCTTTGTTCTCTATGTCCCTTACTTCAAGAAAACTGTTATCAAAACTCACTTCAAATCTCCATGTTAAAATTGCCAATTCTGAAATCATATGACACCCTTGCACAAAGTCTTAGTTAAACCACGGCACACAGTTAAACCATGGAACACAGTTAAACCACGGAACACAGGGATATAATAGTTTTGAAAAATTCTGCTTTACCTCCTAGGCACAGATGTGATGCATTTTTTCCAGGAATTTGTTTTTATTCATTAGGGATTTTGAGGAATAGTCAAATAAACTCAAGACAAACCTCCCGCCGTTCATATGCTACACACCTGGACAGTAGTCTGGAACTCTCTTTGTTGACTTTCCGAATAGATTTGATTGGTCCAAGTGTACCCATAGGGCAGTACCCTGTCCTGTAACCGGTCCAAACCCGTTTAAATGCATGAGGATAAACGTCAGGACCAGATGTTGAACAAAGATTTCCAAAGGGTTTGTTGACTTCTTCCCACATCTTTATTTGGGAGCTACTGTGTAATGAGGAAAGTTAAAGCTGGCTTCCAGAGTGGGAGATTTCATAGACTGAAACCAGAGCAGACACAACAGACCCCACAGTGGTTGACCAGACTAAATTATTTCCGATCTACCTCTCAGGAGGATCTTGTATTCTATGATACCAGTCAAACAAAGTTGCTGTCCATTTCGGCTTACAAATAAAACAGTTTAAATTAATAGACCTCACTACAGATACACTAACAAGAAAGTGGACTCACAAATATTTGGATCTGGAAGGCCTTCGTAGGAGGGTCTGGGTAAATTCCCAGAACTAAGGATGCACACATCCCAGGCAGCAGAATGCAGGAGAATACACACACACACATATGTACACACACACGAGAACACTGCCACACACACGAGAACACTGCCATACACACAAGAACACACGCAGGTCTCCTCGGAACAAACCTCTATCCCCCGTCGCAACCTCTGAACTGAACATGCTTGTTTATCTCAGATGTCACAGCTATAATCCTTGGTTGACATAATAACAAACCTGCCAAGCTAACCCTGTTACAGTGAGAAGGTGAGGGACTGGTCTGGAGAAAGATTCAGTCGGTACCAGTTCCAACTCATACGTTTGCGGACAACACAACACAACCATCCACCAACAACAACAACAATGAATACAGAGAGGATGGGAGGGGACTTGGCTACATGTTGCCAGGACCATAACCTCTTTCTCTCAACATCTGCAAGACGAAGGAGATGATGGTGGACTTCAGGAAGGGGCAGAGGGGAGATCATACCCCCATACATATCCATGGAGATGAAGTGGAGAGAGTCACTGACTTTAAGTTCCTTGGTGTGTTCAGCAAAGATGACCTCACCTGGTCCAGACAAGCAAACTCTGCAGGTAAAACTGCCCCAAAATAACTATACTTCCTAAGGAGGCTCAAGAAGTTTGGCATGTCTGCCAAAACGCTCACCTACTTCTAGAGGAGCACCATTGAGAGCATCCTCTCAGGCTGCATCACTGCCTGGTACAGCAGCTGCTCCTCTGCTGATCACAAGGTCCTCCAGAGGCTGGGGAAGTCAGAAGAGCACATCATCGGTTGCCATCTCCCCTTTATTCATTCCCGTTTCCACCATCTCTTTAATTGCTGCTAGTCTCTGTTGTTGTGACGGTTGCCCTGCGTGGCGCGGTGTTCCCTCCCCCTCTCCGGTGTTCCCTCCCCCTCTCCGGTGTTCCCTCCCCCTCTCCGGTGTTCCCTCCCCCTCTCCGGTGTGCCCTCCCCCTCTCCGGTGTGCCCTCCCCCTCTCCGGCGTGCCACCCCGAGTGTACCCACTGCCGGCAGATGATGGACTTGCAGCCACACCACTGATATCTGTATCAAGCATGCGCTCAACGGAAGAGGAATCAATTGGTCTCGGAGGGGAAGGACCAGTGAGAGCCCTCATACATGTGGCATCACAGAGTGCTGTTCTCAGATCAGTGTTGCAGTGCAGGTCATTATGCATATGATTACAGTGGCATGGAGGAACAGATCCCGGATCAGCATTCATATGCTGACATGACTAACGTCCCTGAAACGAGCCTCTGCGAAAGCTCTTCTGCTGGCGGCGTCCCACACAAAGCCGAAGAGTGGGGCGAGGGACAAAGCTCTTTTGTTTGTTTGAGTAAGACGTCACACGTTACACGGTTAATGAGCACAGAAGGGCTGGATCAGGGGTGTTTTGGGATTGGGTCAGGGGTGAAGGGTCAAGGCTATCGCCATGTTTGGGATGCAGGGTTAGGGCTCTCTGAACTAGTCCCACACTAGACTGGGGACTGTGCTTTCAACATGTCTGAACATTCAGGAGCAAACTGACCAACTGTCTGTAAAGTGTAGTAATCACTGGGGATTTGCTATTAGACCTTTCTAATTATTGCATTGTTATGTGTCTGAATGCCAATCTTCTAGTTAGAGGATTCCACTCTACCATGAGTCCCACCCTGTGGGCTGGTCCCTGTAATCTGGTCAATGATGGACCAATTTGCCTTCAAAATGGGAGGTTTTCGTCAGACAACTCTCCCAAAGGAAACCTGTGGTGTATTGACAGAACGTAGCATTTAGAACCCAGAGTTCGGGGGCTAAAGACCTGCAGTTGTTTTAATGGAGTTAAAATGGCAAACAACAACAAGATCACATCATTAAAAAGGGCCTTGTGATCTCACGTCTGTGTTGTTCACCACCCTGTACATGTTTCCGTCAAATAACCTTTTATAGAGGACTTTTTTTAAAGGGGGCACTTCTTCAAATGTCTCTTTCTGACACAGTTAAGAGGAGTTGTTTCCTGATAAAACCCAAGGGGGTTCCCCTTCGGTTGACTTGTGAAGGATACTTTACAAACATGGCAAAGCAATGACACGCCACATGGCAAAGCAATGACACGCCACATGGCAAAGCAATGACGGGAACAAATTATTCATTACTGGATATAAGTTCACAGGCACCCAAAATGACTTAATATGGTTTGATTTGACAGTTTATCGGTTTCTGCCTCTGTGGGGCTTGTCATTGGGGCTTTAGCCTCGTAATCTGTCTGAAATGACATTTTTGAAATGCACTTTTGGATGTCTCGCAAGTCTGAATGCCACCACCATGTGGATTTGTATTGTAGTTCTAGTACTTCTTTGTGCGTCAGTGCTCTGTCTAGAGGTACGTACATTGGGACTGTAACCGTTGCTCAGCAGACTGAGTGGTGATAGGATCAAGTGAGCGTTGTAATCTGGCTCTGTGTTCTGGAATGATTGTACCACTGCCCCCAGGAACCACACAAACACAGACGTACACACACTCACAACACCACATGTACGCAATGTCAATGAACTGGAGTAACCTCCATTTAAGGTCAGGCCATACCGTGGACCAATCACGACACACCCAGAATCAGGCAGTGTGCCGAGAACCAATCAAAAAGTTTGTTGGATTTTGTAAGCCTAAATTCTTTGCGTTTTGAAACCCTATGCCATGTGAGTAACCACACAACACACACCCCCGGATGTGGTAAAAGTCTGTTGGTGTTACGTTTGCCCCTCCCACTTTATGTCTACAAATTCTTTATCTGGGTTAGGCTATCGCTGACAGTTCATTCATAAAACACAAAGAGGAAATCCTACCACATCTAACTGATCACCCTACATGAGACAGACAAACTATTCCTACCACGTCTAACTGATAACCCTACAAGAGACAGAAAAACTATTCCTACCACCTCTAACTAATCACCCTACAAAACGATTCCTGTATTTTTCCTTTGCTCCCCTGGAGGGCCACACCTCCTTTCCGCGGTGTGAAAGGTGTGTGTGTCCTGTGTACAGTGTAAGGTGTGTGTGTCCTGTGTCCAGGGTAAATTGAGATGTGTCCATGTGCCAATTGCGCTGTGATCTGCCGTGTTGCATAGACCAGGCCGCTCCCAGCACTGTTTTGTGACTCACTGAAAAGCATTTTAAGCAACCATACCGCAAGTCAATATTTCACATGCTGTTCTACAAGACAGCATACCTCAACCCGCTGTGCATTAACACCCACGGCTTAACATGACACATACGACACCATGAGACAGCACATGTTGAGTAGCACCAAGATGACATAACTTCGTTTCTATGTACTGGGTCATATAGGTATTCTTAGCTTCACCATTGTTTCTCACTTCTACAGTTTTCCTCACAGAATAGTAAAGGCATGAATCACAGGAGTCCTTGTTGCTGCCATCTTGTCTTGGAAAGCTACCAAGCTGGAACAGCCTTTGAATTCCAACAGGTAATCACATTAAGTGTGTGAAGCAATTAAGTATTGAACACTTGCTGTTCTTTTGCTCAGCTCCAGTAATAGTAGCCTTGTTTAAGTCTTGAAATTCCCACACATAAAACTTACCTGTGGATCAACACTGCTAAAATGGTAATTACACCCAGGGAGGTCTACAAATGATGTCCTGTACGAAGACAATGAGATTCATATTAACAGAATGATGGTCCAATGGCAGTGATTTTGTGAAGGTCACTAGAAAGATAATTGGATGACAAAATGTGGATTCGTGGATATTCTCCTTCAATGCTATTTAAACTTTAAAATCAATACCAGATGTTTATTCTAACCAAGCTAAAAAAAAACAGTATCCTGAAAAAGCATTTTAGTACACTTATATTATTTATTTATTCCTATTTGTATTTGCCATGTGTAAAACATCCCTATTTAATTAAAGTGATACCAGCAACACGTTTCAAACCTTGGGACAGGGTTTGGGTCAGGGTCAGGGTTAGGGTTAGGGTTAGGGTTAGGGTTAGGGTTAGGGTCAGGGTCAGGGTTAGGGTTAGGGTAAGGGTCAGGGTTAGGGATTAGGGGTTAGGTTTAGGGTTAGGGTCAGGGTCAGGGTCAGGGTTAGGGTTAGGGTTAGGGGTTAGGGTCAGGGTTAGGCATGCTGTGTTGCATCACCTCCTCTTTTAACAATACTCGGTAGGTATTTTCATAATGCATCAATTGTTTTCAATGGGTGACAGGTCAGGTCTGGAGGCCGGCCAGTTTAGCACCCAGTCTCTTTTACTATGAAGTCATGCAGTTGTAATACATGCAGAATGTGGTTTGGCATTGTCTTGCTGAACTAAGCAAGGCCTTCCCTGGGAACAACTTTGTTTGGGTGGCAGCAAATGTTGTTCCAAAACCTGTATATAATGTTCAGCATTAATGGTGTCTTCACAAATGTGTACGTCACCCATGCCATGAGCACTAATGCACCCCCATACCATCACAAATACTGGCTTTTGAACTGTGCGCTGATAACAAGCCCTCTCCTCTTCAGTCCAGAGGACGTAGCGTCCATGAACAATGATTGTGAAGTCATGAGAACTTGATCAATGATACTTTTGTTATTCACTGTCAATAGAACGTTCTGATTCCATTTGATCCTTAATCAATATCTCCGCCCTTCAAGCATATAGAACAGGCCAGAGAACAATCTGTCCGACCAGCTTGACTAAGCCTCAAAGTCGATTTAATTCTAAATTATTAAGAAAATAAATCCATACATTGGACGAGGCCCTCACCTGCCCCTTCTCAGAAACGTCAGGCCCATTTAGGAGATTAACAGTAAGTACAAAATCCACAGCCCCACTTTGGATAGAAAGTGAAGTTTCTCTTTGAGGACTGTGGTGCTTCCTGACAGAAAAGGATGGATGGTGAGGAGAGCAGAAGGGCAGAAGCATTGTTTGATCTGGGAATTACTGTCTATTGTCACGTTACCTCAGTCACGTAGGACGAGAAACCGATCTGACACGCAATCTGGCCCATTACGTCCACTGCTGCGGGGACAACAATAACTGTCCTGATATAGTTCATGAGAGGGTGCTGATTTTCTAGACACTGGCCAACAGACGCTGGCCAACAGACGCTGGCCAACAGACGCTGGCCAACAGACGCTGGCCAATAGACGCTGGCCAACAGACGCTGGCCAACAGACACTGGCCATAACAGCACAGAAC
>JACXGK010007222.1:0-25846 GCA_016801125.1 Novumbra hubbsi | reverse complement strand
GCACACTTGTTAAGGACATTCCCCTCTAAACCTTTCACTAAGTTTCATATTTCTGCCTCACTCACTTTAGCGCCACCAACGGGTCAAAGTTGGACATGTGTTTACCCATGTATCTTTTGAACCATACGTTTGATATGCATAAATGAGATATCCATAGATTCCTTAGATCATGCCGAGTTGAATGCACCCTATGACGTCATTTTGCGGATATATAGATTTTCCGCCATCTTGGATTTTACGTAAAAGCTTAAAATAGCTTCACAGGTCACAGATTTTGTTTATTCGTCCCCTTTTTCTGCATAGTTGATTATAAGACAAAGCCGCACAAAAGTTATGAGAAGGTTTTTTGATTATCAAAGCGGTTTGTCAGTAACAGCCAATCAAATGTGTTGGCGAAGGTAAAAAAACGTACGTGAGGGCGTATCTCAGCAACCCTTGTTCTAAAGTTCACCAAACCTTGTGTCCATGGTTGCAAGGAGGACCAGATGAGGCCTACAAAGTTTTGACACGATTGGCCATAAGGGGGCGCTGTTGCTGAAAAACTGTATTTTAGCTCATTACTCATGAATGCAAACACCGATCTTAGCCAAACTTGTTGGGTACCAAGAAGGCATAGTGTAGTAGTACTGCAATTAATATGGAGTTGGTAGTACAAACCATGTGACCGCCACAAGCCAATTACATTAAAGTTGTGATTTAAAGTGTTTAGGAAAATCAGATCCCGACCACACTTGGTAAGTATATTAACCTATAGGCCTGTAACATATTGCAAAAGTTTCAGCTTCCTGGCCCATTAGGGGGCGCTACAGTAAATCATCAAACATTGCACTGTTTAGACACTCATAACATTTGATCTGATTTGCGCAGAAACGTGCAATTGGTATAACGTAATGCATGGCCAGATGTTGAACAACTTTGCAATTGACTGTTTCCATTTTGGTTGTTCAGAACGTCCGCCATCTTGAAATTAGTGAAAAAGCTTAAAAAAGCATCACAGGCCACAAATTATAATATTTCTTCTCCATATTTTATTGAGAGGATCTTCAGACCAAGCCTCAAAGAAGTTATCAGTAGAAATTGTGATATTCAAAATACTTTGCCCGTAACAGCCAATCAAATTTGACCACACTCCATTGACTAGTCTAAACAGCGACTTTCATCACCAGAGTCATTCACACACACACTCACTAACACATTCACACACACACTCACACACACTAACACATTCACACACTCGCACACACACATTCACACACTCACACACACATGCTTAATATAAACAGGAATAGTGGCGTCTGTCCTGTGTAAAGAAGTGGGTGAAGTTGACCTTTGACGGGCCTACACAATGTCATACACACACACACACACATATAGAAACAAACACACAGACAGACACGCACACACCCACACACTCACACGCAAACACACACACTCCCACACACACGCAAATTTGACACAGGAATAGTGACCTCTATCCTGTCGAAAGAAGTGGGTGAAGTAGACCTTTAAAGGACCTACACAATGTCATACACACACACATACTCACACACTCAAACACACTCACACACACTCTCACACACCCACACACTGTCACACACACACACCTGCTTATTTTACACAATAATAGTGACCTCTATCCTGTATAAAGAAGTGGGTGAAGTTGACCTTTGACGGGCCTACACAATGTCGTACACACACACACATATAGACACAAACACACAGATAGACACCCACGCTCACACACTCACGCACACACACTTACACACTCACACACATACTCACACACTCACTCACACACACACACATGCTTATTGTACACAGGAATAGTGACCTCTATCCTGTGGAATAAAGTAGGTGAAGTTGACCTTTGACTGGTTTACACACTGTCATACACACACAAAGACAGACACACACACACATACTCACGCATGATTTTGGTTTTAAAGAGCCCAATTAGTTAATTTCTCATTTACTCTATGACTAATCAAACTCAGCCGGCTTACTGTCGCAGTTTTCACATGATCTTGCCTATCGCCACGATCGGGTCAGGTACCAGGGACCCTTAGGTCCCATGGGCGAAACCGCCAAACGGGACAATTGGTCATTTCTCACAAACGCTTTGACCGATCGAACTCAGCCGACTTACTGCCGCGGTTATCGCACGATCGTGTCGTTTTCCGTCTTCGGGTCACACGCATCTTGCTTAGCCCCTACAACGCTGCTTGCAGCTTTAATTGTCTAAGCTTTTGCATACCGAAAGGCATAACTTAGATAACGTTAGACTGCACATTTGGTGTTGTAAATATTTTTTGTGAGCAGGGAATTGTGTTTTTTGTTAGGCAAGTGATGGTTTATTGAAAATTGCAAGATGATGGTGTTGCTATCTCTACTAGCAAACCAACTTGCCGTTATGTTAGCCGACTGGTTTTCTAGCAACATAACATGCGTTATGTTAGGATAAAGCACCGATGCGCCCTTCTGCTGGTGTTTAGAGCTGTTAGGGTTATGTGTTTTACCCGCTCCTTGTACAAGCACGTCGCGTTTGGCTGCTAGATCGCATGCGTCCTCGCTGGTGTAGCAGCCCCAGTCGCTTAAGTACTCCTTAGTAATGTACTTTTATTTTGGATGAAGCGCCTTTCACCTAGGTATACATGCTGAGCGAATGCAGCTCGAGGTTTTTCTTACAGCTAAGGTCACTTAGTGCTTATAGTGCTGGACGCTATTCAGACCAAATAATTACATTGTAAGTATACAGCTATATCTGAAAAGGGTAGACAGAAATAGCAAACGACGTTAATCATGTTACTTCACCTGATCTATAATGATGTACCATAGGTCATGCTCATGTTTAGAGCAGACAGGAAGCACGCATAGATTTATAATTAAATAATAATCTGCTGTATTTGCGTTAACAATCATTTACAGTGGGGTTAACGTTCTCTTCGCGCCATAACTTCTGGCAGCAGGTTGAGAGGTGTGGGTGTCTGAATGAGAAGCTGTGTTATGAGGGTGTAACTGTCCAGTAATCACTTGATTGACTTTTTCCCTTGTCTAATTCTTTTTTAGATTCGGAAAGGATGTACTGGCTAACAGGCACAAAAAAAAGTGGTAGAAAATTCACAATCATTTTGCAAAACCCATGGCGTTTAAGATTCTAGTGCTGTGGATGTTTCAACGGTGTGAATATGTTCAGGGTTATAACAGTATTTTCTGAGCTATATACACGTAGTGCATGCTTTAGTTATTGCGTTATACTTAGCAACTTGTAAAAGTTCCTTACGGTTAGTAATCCCCCCCAGTAACTATTCTACATGATAGAAACAATCATTTTGGGAATAAGGCTTATGAGAGATCAATAACAAATTACCTTGATATGGATGTGTTCATAGAATAATTCTATGAGACGTTTGCAGCTTTTTCAGCATTTTTTTTACGTTCTTGTTTCAAGGCAAATGTTCAGTATGTGTATGGCTAAAGGAGAATCACAGAATTTAAGAACAAATAAAATATTGTAGAAAATGTAATGTATAACTATAATAATAAAAAGAGAGGTTTAAAAGATAGGTTTAGAAGATTAAGCTACATCACTTGTTGCATCATAGCAAAATTGTCATCCTTTGAGACAAAATAATGTATTTATTACACACACTGGGGGAAAAGTACAAGATATATATATATGTATTGAGTCAATATACGACTTTAAGACATGTATCAAGTTTGGATATTATCATCATTTAAGTAGTATACATGTCGTTTATAATGTCAGAACATGGGCTTTGGCAATATGTGCACTCTTCAAAGAAATAAAGGGACCACAAACAATTGATCATCACAGAATAACACCAAGTCAATAAAACATCAGGGATATCAATTTGACCAGTTAGGAAGCATAAGGGATTGTGAATCATGGTCACCTGTCAAATTAAAGTGACCACAGATGCACCGGCATGCCCACCTCTAAAAATTGAAGGTTTTTTCAGGTTGTGGCCACAAACAATTGCTCTCTCCTTATCCTTCCAAACTGATTCTTCTAGTTTTGAGTTTTGCTAGTGCCCTTGTCAATACTGGTTGCATGAGGCGGTACCTGCACCCCATTCAGGTTGCACAGGTAGTCCGGCTCCTCCAGAATGGTACATCCATGTGTGCCAAGCAATTACTGTGTCTCCCAATAGTCTCATGAGCATGCAGGCAAATATTAGAAGACGGGCCGTTACATGGGAGAGCTGGAGAGGGCAATAGGTGGGCATCAACCAAGCAGCAGGACCAGTATCTGCTCTGTTGTGCAAGAAGGAACAGGAGGAGCACTGCCAGATCCCAAAAAAGGACCTCCAGCGGGCTACTGGTGTGCATGTTCCTGATCAAACTGTCAGAAACAGACTCCATGAGGGTGGCATGAGGTCAGACAACTTGATAGCGGATTTTCAAATTCGAAACAGATATGAGTACAATCAATTTTGACACATCCTCTACTATCTTGAGTACAGAAATGCCGGGTATGTTATTGTCGAATATGGCAACGATCCATTTATACAAAATATAATGGCCCCTGATACAACGATCGTAACAAATATACATACACCATTTGATACGTCTACGATCCCAAACCCCGGATTCTCTCCAGAAATTAGCTCTTGTTCGTTGGTGAAAACGGTACATATTCGTTAATATGTGGTATTTTAACTCCAGACTGCATAACAGGTGAGAACATCTACAAATACTCTGCGTACAGAAATTATCCTATTCCGGAGCCCATATACTGTGTCATTATTTTCATCATTTAGTATTTTCCAACACGCACATAAACAACAGTGGTGTTGATTGCCGAGCACCGAGTGTACATCGTGGTATAGGACGACAGTAGGTCAAACCAACTCATAAAAAGGAATAATGACTCAAGTTAACAAAGAGTCTTTCAATGAATTAAGAGAGTCATGAATTGTCATGAATTGATTTCAAACATTTCGATTCATATCATCCATTGGCTATTTACCGGTATGCGCAGGTGCAACTGCAAAGTGTGTCCCCTTTCTCCCACTGTTGTCGGGCTGCGTTCACTGGGTTTTACGTTATGCAACCTTTTGATACTGACACTGTACTGAACCATCCGTTTAAAGACGAGGAGATGATGCGGTAGGTTGTCAGCAGTTTCGTCATGCCTTAAATACGTAATTTACTGCTTCAAGTCACAACCTGACACCCTTTGACACACCATTAAACATGAATAAACAGTACCTCAAAGACTGTTCAAGTAAAGTTGACTACGATCCGCCAACAGAATCCTAAAAAAGTCTGTTCAAGAATGTATCGAACGTTTACCCCATCTGAACACACCTCGGGATTCAGAAACGATTCTGCTGCAACGATGACCGTCCTTACTATCACATCATCAATAAGAGTAGGGCCTATTTTAAGATCACTGTTTTAATTAGACCGTTGACATATAGTATTTACGTTAATGATGGAAACCATATACACACAAGGAGTTTGGATGGCTGAAGCACTTCAACAAAAAACGAAGAGCCATGAAAAACTTTGGTTGATTTGCACTCACATTGGGGACCCAAAAGCTGCTTTTCTTCTCATGTTCCCCTTGACTTATTATTTTAACCGACGGACTGGAATTGCAATTATCTGGGTGGCTGCTATATCGGAGTGGCTTAATCTAGTGTTTAAATGGTAAGAGCAACGTGTATTAGGTCCAGAATGCTATTTCGATTAATTTACCGGACGTAACGCTTCTATCACGGCTTTGTAAACTGAACCCTTGATACTCCTGTTCCGATCTAAAGTAACTTGTTCGCAGATTACATATTTCAATAAAAATCTCTAATAGAAAGTCTTTAGGGTGAACATATAAGGACGCATGTTGTTGAAACGTATATTAATATATTTGTTCAATATATTTCTAAAATAAATTACACAAATAAACATATTAGGTAAATAGCCGTGTAAAGTACACCCCTATAACCTTCCAAAGGTCAAATGTTGTATCTCTCTCTCTCAGGTATATATATATATATATATATATATTCTATATCTTCTAATATAAACAACACATAGGGTGCATTCTCCTCTTCAAATGTATTTTCTTTCCCATATATATTTAAATGGAACATATATATATAAACGCATATCGTTTTTGTATAGATTAAGTATATTTAAAAAGAAAACTTTTTGGATGGAAAGTACATTTTTTAAATGTTTACTCCAATAAAGGGTGCTCTTCGGGGAGAGGCCATTCTGGTGGATTGGAGAGTCCCATTTATTTGATGAAAACCCTCCAAATGTCCAACAGTTTGCTTCCACGTGTGAAACGGGTCCAGGTTAGTGGCATTTTTACAATGTTATAGGAAGCTAGTGCATATCACACAGAAACAGAACATTCCCTGATTGGGCGCATTACTGACAGTGTAAACACACAACCATGGAGTCCTGTAACACCAATAGCCCCTTCTTGCTGATGTTTACTCAGGCAGTCCATCAGGTCACGCCATGGTAACAGCAGCGGTGTGGTGGGTGATCGCCTCATCCTTGGGTTCTCTGCTCTACTCCTACACACGCAGGTCTGACCATTTCATTCAGCACTAAATGGAAATAATGAATTCATATCACATTGCCACATCCGTATGTCATGTGCACCTTTATTTACAGTTTATTGTTTGTTTTATTTCTACCTTCGTGGACCTTCTTCAGTGCGTTGCTATCAGCTGTCCCTTACCTGCTCTATCTGCTGGGGTTAGTGGCAGTGGGCCTCTCTCGTGTCTTTATCCTGGCTCATTTCCCTCATCAAGTCATAGCTGGCTCTTTGACAGGTCAGAATGCACCATTGCTGCCTTTTACTGGAACTATCCAAAAAGAGATTTTCAGTGGCTTAATGGTAAAAAAAAAACACTACAAAATAACAATATATGGGTGAACTAAAGCTCACTATTGTGTGTCCCCAAAGAAGTTTTCCATAAAAGTGGGTAAACTGTTAAACTGCACTGCAACCCCTTACCACAACGCTGCATATTTGTTTCAGGAGTCATGTTTGTACAGTACTGTTGTTGGAACATAATATAGACATACTGAACACACCATAGAGAGAAGAACAGCACCATTGTCATGTCCTAATCTCTTCATACCCAGGCTTAATTCTTGGGGTGCTTCTAAGCCGTCAGGTTCCAGAAGGTCGGCCCATGATGTTCTTCGTGAGTTCCAGCATGGGGCTGCTCCTCAGTGCTTTTCTAATCCACTCAGGCCTGACACGGCTTGGCTTGGACCTGTCCTGGTCAGTGTGCACAGTGTCTTCCCATGTCTTAAGGAAAATAGGCCTATGATGTTATTGCTTCTGTTTTAGAAGTCATTTCGTCTGTTTCTGCCTTCTAACATTTGTATTTTTTTTTACCTAATTGCTGTTGTAGCTCTGATTGCATTTAGTTACAATTTTAGCCATTTCCGTTTTTTAAGGTCTATTGCATTGGCAACAAAGCGGTGCTCCCAGTCGGAGTGGATTAGACTGGACACAGCGCCTTTTTCCTCGCTCACCAGGGACTGTGGCGCTATCCTGGGCCTGGGGATGGCCCAGTACTGGAAGCCAGGAGGGTATACTCTCCCATGGGCTCCACGTGCCCTGTGTCTGGCCCTCTGCTCCATGGCTCTCTACCATGTCCACCGACTGCCCCTGCCAATCCAACCACAGCCCCTGTTCTACTTCCTCTTCTTCATCAAGTACACCATCGTACCCCAGGTGGTCATGCTCTATGTCCCTGGCTTCGTGCACCTCCTCACGCACAAAAAGAAAAAGGATTGAGACAATGGGGAATCTCGTATTTCTTTTCTCATGAACATTGCTGGTGTAAATGGGGAAACGGCTGCGACATAACTGTCGACAACACGGTCAACACCGAATGTGGCTGTCTGCTAATGCTTCGAGAACGCGTCATGTCTGCTTCCATTCAATGTCGTTGCTTGTTAATTCTGCATGATATAGACCAAATATTGCCTAAGTATCAGCTAGTCCTCTACAGTATGTGTACTTTACAGTTATTTGAGCAATGTGGCCCACAGTGGGACATTGTCCCTCTCTGATACCTCCATGTGCACAAAAACCCCTTTGTTTGGTCCAATTAAACCCTATCACGCCAGGGCTCCTACAAGCCTCGTCCAGCTGCGTGTGTGTAGCTTTGGGATTTTTCAATGGATCACACATTTCCTTAACAGTAGGACAAAGTGCATAAGGATGGCCGTACACGTTTTGTTCTTCTAATCCCTCAGTACTGGAACGCTCTCAACCTGCCATTTTGTTGTCTCCTACAGGCTGTACTATCACTTCTCAGTATGTGTAAATGTACTTGGTGAATAAAGGCAACTTTTCTAGTGATCTATATTAGTGAAATAGTGCCCCCTTTTGGTTAAACCGAGTCACTGTACCCATTTAGAGAAGTAGCTGATGCTTTTCAAGATGGCAGGTAACATAAGGAATTCTGTGTAGTCTTCTGTATATATCATGATATCCCCAATGTAAATGAACGACATGCATGCAAAGGTTTTCAGTGGTAACCATTTTTATATATGTTATTCTTCAATACATAGTTTGGACTGTACAGGTTACAATCAGTTATCATGAGATAAAAACACATTCTTTTAATTGTTTTTAATTCAACTATCATCACAGCGCTCTGAAAGCTCACATGTACAGACAAGAGAACTCTGCTCAGCAAGCAATACATTAAAATAAAATAAAAACCCTTCAGAGTTTTGCGTTTGTCTGGTTGGAGGGAAAGGATAAAAGACATTCAGGTATAACAGCTTCTTTACTCTTATCCAAAATCACAAATGTTTATCACAGACCAGATTCAGGACACTTTATGTATATACTGTATGTGTGTCTGTTTGAGATTGTGACTGGAGAAATAATAAAACATGCTTTTGAATATTTACAGCCAACTATTTTACATCAAAATTTGATAAACAAAACACCTCAAAAGTTCCTCATCACAGACCTTTTTAAAATAGTACAACTCTCATACGTACAGTAAGGTCTTAACATTTGTCCAAATGAGCTATACTGACAGTTGGGAACCATTTTAGTCATTTCATTTAGTGATTTGAATAGCCATCGAAACCCAAACATTAGCTGTCTGTGAAACGAAAACAACTAACAGAACATTGAATCTGACCTACACACTTTCACCCAGCCATAGTCACCCTAATTTCACACAGATATTTTTTTATACTCATACCTACCAAATATAAAAATACATCATGATTACAACCATACAATCTTTTTGTTTGTTTCTCCAGGACTTGACCTCGAAACTAATTTGGGGACATCTGATAGACTTTGTTTTTCAGTCAGTAGCTTTCACGCACGCACACTAGGATTGATTTAAAGAGTAGCTCTAATAGAACTGCAAAATCTGAACATTTCCACTGGTAGTGCAGATTCAAAGCACAGAAGCCATTTGTGCAACCTGTCTGAAAGGATCTGGGCTTAGTGAGAGAGGGATATTTTGGACAGCACTGTATATACAACAGATACAGTTTGTGCTATAAAGTCTATACATCTTCATACATTTAAAAACATTGTTTTGCTTTTAATGTTATTATTAAGTACTTGCTTTGTAGATCAGCGTTCCTAAGACAATGAAATATGAGCCAGTATCATTGGCAAGATCCCCACTTCCATTCATCCATATTCTGTAGCAATTATAATGATAATAAAATAATTAAAATACATAAAGTGCAACCTTAGTTAAGAACTTCACAGGCATTTAGTGCAGAAATTGTTGAATTATAAAAACTCAGTAAAAAAAAAATGAAAGCAAATTATAGGATCCATATGCAAAATAAACATTTCTTAAAACAGTGGTTCGCATGACTGCATTTAGTACTTTTTAATTGTTGAAATGAAACATCTCCTCTTACTTATGTTAGTTTGCTTTTCTATTACTTAAGTAAGTGCAGTATGGGGACATCTACAAACTTTGGTATTTTTATGACATTCTGTGTCCTGTCAGGCAATAAAAAAAACATACAGATATTCCACAAAACTGTACTCCTTATTAAGCTTAAGTGCTGCAATTCTTATGGAAGAATAACAACATTTTACTAGCACACTGTAGCAATTATTACCAGTATTGTATTGGATGGGTATAATATGGTTACTAGGGGATGTGTGTAGAAGGCTAAAGCAGTTACGATGAACTTCAAACTAAAGGCAACATTATTCATTATGTTTGAGTGAAAATACCACAAATATAACAAAACTAATCTAAGTAATTCAAAGTTTGTAAATGTCCCCTCCTTTCCAGCCCCAGTTTACCTTCCAAACCTGTTGTTGCATGACTAGGATGACAAAAGGCTAAAAACATGGCCAGAGAGAAACAATCCAAATGCAAACGATGTTATGTTCATACATATATACATTACTTAACTCAATAAATATCATCTTTTTTCTCTAAGCACTGTAAAGCTGATGTCATTTTGGAGCCATTTACAGTATTGAACATTGTGAATATTGTATTACATATAGTAGCAACCTTGAATAAGAGCACACTTTGTATTTTAAGGATAGAATATTGTGGATGGATTGTGTCTACTGGTAGAGTAAGGTAAAGCCCCCCCAGTTTAACAATCCCCCCTAACCCCCCACCATAGAAACTTTACGACTTGCCCCGTCGTCACCCTTCGCTTCCGTACCTTTCTGTATGTGCAGAGTTCAAGCATGACAGGAAAACGGCACTCCCGCATGTCCCCAGTGTTACGCGACCGCCTGCCATGACAGAGACGCCACGGATCACGACGGTGCCCCTCTTGTCTCTTTCCCGTCCGCGCCCTTTCCCCAGTCCACCTTCCTTCCTTCCGCGCCCCGCCCTGTCCGACGCGGGACGCGCTCAGACATTGGACTCCACGAAAGGTCTCTTTGGTTTGATGGGGGACGTGGGGCCCTGCCTACTGTCGCGGGAGAGCTGCCGGTACATGTTGTCCTGGTAGGCCTGAGCTACGGGCAGGGTCCTGGCCACCTTCACGTCCGGATATGTGGGCATCTGGCTCACCCGCTCCAGGATGTCCTCACCCCCGGCGCCCCGGGAGCCGCCGTTGGCGAGCTTGCCCAGGGAGGACTGCTGCTGTTGGTAGTAGTCCTCCTCCAGGAGGTGTCCGTTCTGGGCGTTGTTCGTCTTGTTGTAGTAGGCGATGTTGCCCAGCGAGGTGGGCGGGCTGTAGGATGAGACCTGCTGGCCGGGCGAAGTGGGGCTGATGCCCGAGTCCATGGAGGTCATGGCCCAGGGACGCTGGGACGAAGGCTGCTGCAGGTACTGAGTCTGGTGAGTCCGGGCCGTCTTGTCTATGACGCCCATGAAGGGCGTGGTACGCGAGCGGGTGCCCTCGCCGTGGTACAGCCCGCCGCCGCCTCCCTGGGGGGGCGAGATTGGGGAGACATCGTCGCCGCAGGAGCGCTCGTAGCCCTCGTAGGCCTCGTAGGCCACCTGCAGTGGAATCTCCATTCCCTGGATGGACGAGGAAGGCCTGAAGCCCGGCACAAGATTGCCCGCCGCAGAGATGCTGTTGCCGGAGGGGGAGAACCGGAGCCCCACGCTCTGGGAGTGGATGAGGGGCCGGGGAGTGGAGATGTGCTGCTTGAGCTCTGCCGGGTTGGCGCTGATCGGCCGCCGGCCCATGTGGCCGATCTCCGGCGATCCCAGCTGGCACTGGGGCATGACGCTGTTTTGGCGCTCCAGCTCGTGCTTGGCGACCGGGTAGTACGCAGCCGACTGGCTGCGGCTGATCTGGGGGGTCTGGCTGTAGCGGACGCCCGCCGGGACCCCTTGAACTCCGCCGACGGTGCGGTAGGCCGAGGACGGGCGTTGGGGCAGGTCGTCCTTTATCAGACCCTCTATCACACCTCCCCGGCCGCCGTGCTGACAGAGAGCCCCAGCTGACAGGCTGGACTGGGGCATAGAGCGGCCGTCCAGGGAGGGCTGGTACACCAACCGGCTCTGGGTCTCCATTGCCACGTCCATGGAGCCACCCTGGTAGCGCATGGGGTGGCCCATCTGGCCGTAGGAGTTGCCGGGCTGGTTGGTGCGAACGATCTGTGCCACGGACGGCTGGAGCCGCAGGCCCTGGGCCTGGTGGTGCTGAGAGACCTGGTGGTGGAGCTGGGCCTGGTGGTGCTGCTGGGAGGCCTGGTGGTGCAGTTGAGCCTGGTGGTGCTGGTGGGTCTGAAGGGTGTCGTGGTGCATGGAGGCCTGGTGGTGCAGCGAGGGCTGGTGGTGCAGCGAGGCCTGGTGGTGCAGGGAAGGCTGCGAGCTCAGCTGGAAGGACCTCTGGCTGCTCATCTTCGACAAGGGAATGGGTTCCTGCTGGTAGCGCACCGGAGAGCCCGACTGGGACCTGTACAGGCACACGCTCTCCACCGGGGGGCTGGCTCGGTACTGACTCTGGACCGCACACCGGCGCAGGGGAGAGAGTGGCGGGCTCTGATGGTCGTGGTCCATCCCTGGGCCGATCCCTCCTCCACCGTCCCCAACGGTCGGGGGGCTGAAGCAGTAGGCGCCCTGGTGCACCGGGGAGGTCTGCGGAGAGCTGTGTCGGTAGTGGGAGTTCTGGTGGGCGGGGGAGAGGGAGGGCGGCGACGGAGGCTGGTAGCTCTGGCTGCCCGGGGAAGACATGGAGGTGGGACTCGGGCGGCCGTAGTCATACACCTGGCCCACGGTGGAGCGGCAGGCCTGGCCGTGGCCGGTCGGGGACGGCGGGGGACTGTGGATGACCAGCAGGCCGGAGGGGTTGGGGCGCTGCTCCCTGTCCAGAGGCAGACCCAGGCCACCCATAGACATGGCCTCCAGCTCCTGCTCCAGGTAGTCGTCGTCCTCAAACAGATCCTGGACCGGCTCCATGTCCTCCAGCCGGGGCTCCGGGGGAGGTGGGAGCTCTATGGGGAGCGGCAGGGAGGACAGGGACATCTCCTCTTCCTCCGCGGGGGGAGAGGGCGGAGGAGAGGGCGGTGGCTCCAGCTTCTGCGCATCCTCCTCCTCCTGTGCGAGCTGCCGGCATTCCTCCTCCACCCGCTGCAGGAGGCGCTGGATCTCACGGTGGTTGGGGCTCTGCTTCATGGCTTCATTCAGATCCTCCAAGGCCTCGGGGAACTGTCTGCAGGTCCACAGAGCGGGGTTGGAAGTGGGGGGAAGGTTAATATCTTACGGGGACATTTTGTATTTCTACATTTTTTTTTTATTCCTGACAACCCACATTTATTTTTTTAAAGAAATGCCCTTGAGGAACAACTTGCAAAGACAGGAGGGGAACATACGTCAGGGTTAGGATTGAGGGAGGATTTACATATATCAACCTTTACAATACATGACATGTTTTAGAATTGATGTATTTACTTGACGGAAAACCGCTGTAAAAATAGACTCCTTTCAAAACAATCTGTCAGTAAAGGAGGGAACCAGTTGGATGAGAGACTACAGGAGGACGAGAAGGAGAACATGTGAACTGTCAAACAGAGGAGGGAGGGAGAATGAATAAAGGCGTACCTGCTGCTACGCTTGGCCCTAGCTCGGGCATAGTACGCCTCGTAGGATTTGGGTTTCAGTTCCAGCGCCTTTGTGGCAAACTCCTCTGCCATCCCAAAGTCCTGAGAGTCGGTCAGATAGAAACCCATCATTCCACATTGCGTGTTAGTACACAATACTGTAGCGCTTATTACCTATGTGCACGCCCATAGAGCTCTGGTCCAAAACACAGAACACATATCGTCGAGGACGCAAGCGCACTCAGAGGCCACCGACTCACGTTCGTTTTCCTCCGACACCGGGAGAGGTTGAGGAAGATGGACACCTTGAGCTCCCTGAAGGTCTTGAGGTCGTCGCTGAAGCCCTCGCGGGGGAACTTCTTCAGGGCGTACTGATAGCGCTGCGCGGCCTCCTTTACCTTCCCCTTCTGCGGACCACAAAGACAGACAACACGTCGGTACCACCAGCCGTCCAAGCTAACGTGACGCGCAGCGCCACCTCAGAGGTCACTTGAAGTCATTACTAGGCCCCATTGCGTTTGATGCGCTGATCCCCCTCCTGCGACGTGTGCAAGTGGCTCTGACCTTATAGAAGCCATCTCCCTCTTCGATCAGCTTGCTCAGTAGGATGATCATAATGTCGGGTTTGGAGGTGGCCATGGCCCACGTGGCTGGACCTGAGGAACGCAGGGGGCGAGACGGACAGGGATGAGAGGATCGAAATGGCGAGAGGGGGGGAGAGTGGGGGGTGGGCGGGGCCACAGCAAACACACAATAACGAGGACGCCGGAAAAAATGGCGGGAATGACGGAGATTGTCAAAGAAAGTGACGCAGCTCGCTCTCTAGAGTGTAACGACGTGGGTGCAACGTTGGGACGCTGATCGGTTGTTGGGCGCAAGGCTCGGTCGCTTCCGTGCCGACCGACTGTCTCGCTGTGGTCGTGCCCACGCGGCTCGCCCTTCGAGCGACAGTTACCAGACGCAAGGCAATTCCTCTACCCAGGGCGACTTGTGACACGGTGACCCTCGACAACACTTAAAGCACATTCACGGAGAAACCAGTGGGGAATGAAGACAACGTAGGCGGGCTTCTTGCACACGGAGAAGACGCACAGCAGGTGGACATGGGGGACACCGGGCCTCAGCAGACCAGGGAGACGAGGGAGAGCAGGAGGTGGGTTAGGGACGTCTGACTGGCCTAGCTAACACCGAGGAAGGTTCCAGATCAACATGTACATTTTAACCTTGGGAACCGGGGATGGTGGGTAAAAGGCAGCACGGACGCATGCAGTAAAACCGGGGATTATTACCAATAGGAGGAAATAGGAGAGGTTCAACATGCGTCTGTGAGATGAGAATAGAAGAAAAACACCTTGATACAATGTAGTGCGCCAGGCATGCTGTCATATCTTATTGTCAATCACGTAGAATGGGAACACCCACTTCAAAATAAAAGCCCTTTTTGTAATAGATACCTCTGCCAAGCAAGGATTGAGTCTGATCGCGGATTATATACCCTGCTGCTTCGGAAAGCCGTTTCCAGCCGAGCCGACACGCACCGGTTACCATGAGCCGGGCGACCGCGGAACGTGAAACACTGCTTTGAAAAGCCCATGTTTACAACCCGCGATCGGTCTGAATCCCGCTCCCCGGGTGTTCACGCGAAACAACCGGCAGCTATTTCTCAGTATGGGGTTCGTGGTTGTAGCCATAACGACACAGAGACAACACAGAAAGATCAGATAGAGCTGTCAAAATGCCTGCTCTGGTGAGACGTCGACAGCCTCGGGATTACCTCTGGGCCGACTGGGCAGCGTCTGACATCCTGGCACCGCGGAGAGGTAAGGGGGAGGGGACATGGGCCAGGACAGGGGGGGAGGGGGGATGGGGGCGGAGAGCGTGGGCCAGAGTAGTCAGAGCATGTGAAACAGAACAAGGTGCGTAGGCGTGGGTGGGTGGGAGAGAAAGAGCCAGTGGAAAATAGACAAATGCGGTGGTGGAGGAGGGTGAGGAGTGAGAGGGTGAACAGAGAAGAGGAGCCGTGAGAAGCGGAAGGAGGACGAGACACAGGAAGAAACCGCCGGCAAACAGCAACCCGGAGAGACCGGGGTAGCGATGGGGGGGCGGCGACCGAACGAGAGGACGGCAAATAGAAACAGCGGAAAGAAGGAGTGAGGAAGCGGGATAGGCTGGAGGACGGGAGGAGGGAGAGAGACGGCGGCAGAATCCAGACGCAGAGGCAGACATACACGCGTGAGGTGTAAATAGAGCAGGATCAGGACGAGGCCACGGGAGCCAAAGAACGCAGGAGAATAAAGGGAATAGGCTTTTCAATTTCATCCATACACGTGGCGTGTGTCTAAAAAAAGGACCACGTTTCACGCAGACAAAATACCCAACAGTGGGCCTACGGACGGATTTGTTATATTCAGGGAGGGCCGTTTAATTCCCCGTCAACGCATCCTGCCGTCGTCCCAAATGACACCCTACTCCCTCCATAGTACGGTACTTTTGACCAAGGCCCATAGGCAGTCGTTGGGGAGAAAGCTAATACTTAGGCTAACACAGTGGTTCCCAACCAGGGGTACAACGACCTCTGAGGGGGTACTTGGCCTATCAACAAGGAGTACTTGAGAGGACTCAAGATACCATGAGCTTATTACAAAAAAACACGAGAGAGGGTACTTCAGGGGTAGACTGAGAAGAACAAAATGTGTCCGCTGTTATAGTACTTGGGTTCGGAACTGCCGGTCCAGCAAAAACAGTCCATTCTCCTTACCTATTTTGGCTCCTTTCTTGAGCAGGGTGACTACCACAGCTGTGTTCCTGCAGCCCACGGCCCGGTCCAGAGGACGCATCCCACTGTAGTCCACATGCTCTATCATGGCCCCCTGGTCTACCAGGAACTGGACCTGGACCGGGAGGAGAGCGGGGAGTTCATGGGAGAGCTGCTGCTAAATAAACAACAAGGAGGGCGAGGAGCCGACATGACACATGTTCCCAACGTCCCCAGGGGGTCACTCACCACCTCCGAGTCCCCGTAGAAGGCGGCCAGGTCGAGGGGCGTGCGGCCATTCTTATCGGCGTGGTCTGTGGCCGCGCCCCTCTCCACCAGACAGCGCACCACCGGCAGGTGGCCCTTCAGACAGGCCCAGCTCAGAGCCGTGAGGCCCTCCTTGTCCACCAGAGGCAGGGACGCGCCTGAGGGGGAGGAGTTGGGGTTAAAGGTGCGCCCGTGAAGGCCATTTTCTTCCTGGGTGTTGCTGCACCCGGACCAGGATTATTACGAAGTGCACCGTGTCCACATGGCCCCTGAGGTTCTAAGGTTTGGCCACATGGCCGACGGAGTGACAGGCGCGACAATTTAAAGTAGCAGGTGTTTCGCTACTCCGCTTCATTAAAAGCTCCACTCTGAGGCGAGGCCAGATGGTCCGGCTGAGGACAGCAGGTGGGTGGGTTAGACTAGGCTGGCTGCTGGCTCCCCGGGCCGCCATTGTTTCTTCACCCACCTTGTGCCAGTAGGAACTCCACTGTTCCCAGGTGACCCTCCGAGGCGGCCATCATCAGAGGGGTTCTGCTCTGCTTGTCGGCCAGGTTTACGTCGGCGCCGTGGTCCAGGAGCAGGTCCACGATCTGAGGGGAGACAAGGACAATGGTTAACCTCCCCGCCAGGTGTCCTTGCGGTTCTGGTCCGATTCGACACGCCGCCGTAAAGCCGTGACGTCTCAAACATAAAATGTATTTTTTTGCTGGGCGAAGGGCATCGCGGAGTGCAACGGGAGTCTGCGTCTCACCTGCCGGTGTCCCTGTCGGACGGCGCTGAACAAGGGGACGATGCCCGGTCTGTTGGGGCGAGCCACCGCGGCTCCCTGCTCCAGAAGCAGCCGGCAGACGTCGAGCTTCCCCCGGCCGGCCGCAGCGGTCAGAGCTACGGGAAGACAAGGAAGCGCCCTGTTACACAACACCACGCGAGTCGCTGTTTCAGGGATGGCGTGGCATCTGGTTTGACGTGCGGTCACTAATATGGTCATGGCACACTGGGAAACGTCAGTCCTCCGCGAACACCCCCCGAACCCCCCCAGTTGCTAACAATTACCTCAATCAATTTCAAATTGAACGAAATCCCGTCTACGATCAAATAGATTTGATGAAGCCCTTCATACCTCAGCACTTGTCACAAAGTGCTTTTACAGGCAACCGCCTAAAACCCCAAAGAGCGAGCAACAGGAGTCGATACACAGTGGCTTGTCGTGGTAGCGAAACTAATGAGCAAGTGGGCCCGTTTAGGGTCTTAATCCATATTCCCAAACCTGCCTTAAACGTGCTTTGTATCCCTTGTTGGCTCGGTAAGCGGCGAGACCTCCACTTGTTATAACCCCACAGTGTACACTCCCAGAAAGTCAAGAGACTTATTACACCTCCTGACAGTGTTTGAGAAGCGTGACCTACGGTCATCGATGGGGTGAGTCATTACCCTAATGCGCTCGCCCCAAAGCGTTGGTACACAAGCAGACGGGAGTTAGGGGGTGGGGGGACATTGGTGCACGGTGCAGAGGGCGTAGATGTGACTCAGTCCGTGAAATGACTTAACATCTAATCTCATATCTGAGGGTCCCACAGTGGGAACACAGGGATCATGTTGTGTTACAGAACATCCTTTTACACCGTCACCATGATACCCGCGGTCGTGACGTGTGTCTTTTGTGAGGATGCAGATTTATGCTAAGTGGTTGCTAAGTGGTGAGTGGGAGCAGACAGTCGCACCGCGTCTACAGTGTGAATTTACCTGCTTGAGTCATAAGAACTGTTCGGGTAGCCATTGTCCCCTCCTACCTCTCTCTCTCTCTCTCTCTCTCATACTGTGTATCTCACTGTTCTCATGCTCTCATTGTCACTCTCTTTATTTTTCTCCTTCACTGTGTGCATCTCACCGTTGAGTTCACATGCCCTTACTGTTCCCCTGTTTCTTTCTCTCTCTCAACTCACTGTGCATCTCACTGTTGTTTTCTCATGGTCTTACTGTGTCTTTCTCACTCTCTCTCTTTCTCCCTGTTTATGTCACTGTTGTCTTCTCATGGTCTTACTGTGACTTTCTCACTCCCTCTCTTTCTCCCTGTGTATGTCACTGTTGTCTTCTCATGGTCTTACTGTGTCTTTCTCACTCCCTCTCTTTCTCCCTATGGATGTCACTGTTGTCTTCTCATGGTCTTACTGTGTCTTTCTCACTCTCTCTCTTTCTCCCTGTGTATGTCACTGTTGTCTTCTCATGGTCTTACTGTGTCTTTCTCACTCTCTCTCTTTCTCCCTGTGGATGTCACTGTTGTCTTCTCATGCTCTTACTCTCATGTCGCTTTCTCACCGTCTCTCTGTTTCATCCAGGCTTCAGCTAAAGGGGATCTTGATCAACTCAAAACCCTGATAACGGCCTAACATATCAGAATCATTCCCTGTGTAGGCTCCACACAGTGATTAGTGAGCCCCCCAAGAGGACAGGCCCCCTCCTCTCCAATCCCTCAGAGACCCTGTCCGTCTGTTGGTCTGTCGGTCTGTCTGTCGGTCTGTTTGTCGGTCTGTGCTCCCACGACACCCCTGAACAGTTGGCCTAATATCAGCCTGCCTCTGTCAGTCTGGCACAGCAGCAGCTGAGCAAATCTCCTTCTTTTATCTGCAGTGCAGCTCTCACTCCAGGGTCTGCTGGGAACCCTATCAAAATAAGTCAGGAATTTGCTAAGGGGATTTACTAATGCAGTCACTTACTGCTATTTCCATCCAATTGTTTTTTATTTATTTAAATGTAGAGCTATTCCTATTCAGGAAAGTAGCTCCATAAGGTCCAAATGGTAGTAAACTGGATAATTATTCCCCAAATTCCAAATAATCGGAAGGTTTCAATATTGGGTCTAGTATTGCTCGCACTGTAATTTAAAGACATTTGAAAAACTGTGAATAATTGTAATATTTATTGTAATGCTGAAGGGTTTACTGTGTAACCACTGCCAATAAACCACCACTCTCTCAGATTTGACATCCGATTTCATAGCAAAAAAGAACTCCCTCTTGGATAATAAGTACTAATTAAAAAAACATGTATTTTCTTAAAGCCATTCCGACTTAAATATCCTTGGCACTGCATACAAAATGGAGAACAAATGGATCTTGTTGACACATACCAATCTTGTTATTTGGATAGTTCATTCGTGTTTATATTGTTGAAGAAGACTGCAGCCTGAGCGTGACTTTGCTTTTAAAACAACGGTACATCAAAAAGAGTAAACCAACCAGAAACCTGTACTCATTTTGGGGGCCGCTACAGGCAAGCCCTGACCAAGCCTCGGGTTTGAATTCCAAAGTCAACCCTAAAGCTAATGAGCCATAATTAAGCATGGGAAATAGTACCCAAAATATATTCATTTATTCTGAATGCATGAATTTGGGTAAAACATGTCTTACTGATGACTGAATTCCTTTGATGGGTTGAACACAAATTCCACCAGCCAGCAGGCTACATTATTCGTTCTAAAAGGCACATAAAACAGGTTAAAACTGCTGCACGATATCATACCTGTCTCTCCCCACAGAGTGTCAAAACTGTTGATCTGAGCACGTTCCACCTCCTCCTCATCCTTTTCTGGCAGGTCCAGCAGGTAGGACACAATCTGTAAAGTACGTAGTTACATTACACAGTTATAACAGGTAGGACACAATCTGTAAAGTATGTAGTTACATTACACAGTTATCACAGGTAGGACACAATCTGTAAAGTATGTAGTTACATTACACAGTTATAACAGGTAGGACACAATCTGTAAAGTATGTAGTTACATTACACAGTTATAACAGGTAGGACACAATCTGTAAAGTACGTAGTTACATTACACAGGTATCACAGGTAGGACACAATCTTTAAAGTATGTAGTTACATTACACAGTTATAACAGGTAGGACACAATCTGCAAAGTACATATTTACATTTTACAGTCAAAACAAATGGGAAACAATCTGGCGAGGACAGCACACCAGCATATCATGAAGCACATAAGTAAATACTCCAGCTGAAAGATAAAATGAGCAGGAGATGTATCTGAACGCAGCATAATATGCTGGAAGCCAGGGACTCTAGTTGCCAGGTAAGCCCAGGAATGGATAAACAGGGAGGCCAGGCTTACCTCTGTGTAACCCATGCTGGCTGCTGCCACCAGGGCCTGCTGGACAGCATGGCTCTTGCTGAAGGCCCCCTGCTGTGGCTGTTGTCCCATGGCCCAGTCACACTGGATGAGGAACTTCACCACCTCCATGTGGCCCCTGAGAGCAGCATGCACCAAGGCACACTGGCCATTCTTATCCAGGTGGTCCACCTGTTAATGCACACACACACACACACAGCTGGTTATATCCCTACTCATCCTTAAAGCATATAAACAGATCCAAAATCTACAGAACCGCACACATCAACACTCTCTCCCTCCATTTTGTTTCTCCCTCCTTCCCCATCTCCTGCCTCCCCTTTTCCTTCCTCCCTCCCTCCTTTCATCTCCTCACCCCTCCACCCTGCCCTCCCAAAATCCGTCCTCCCCCTTCCACCTTGGCTCGCCGGCGGCACAGCGCGGAGACGATGGTCATGTGTCCCCCGGAGGCAGCGTAGCCCAGCGGGGTGAGGCCGCTCTCGGAGGGCTGGTCCACGGAGGCCCCGTACTCCAACAGCAGCCCCACCATGTCCATGTATCCCAGGTGGGCGTGGACACACAGCACCGGGGCGTTGCTCAGGACCTCCGTACGGTAGTTCACATTGGCACCGCCGAGCATCAGCAGTCTGCTGACCTGCACACGGACGGAATTAGGGGTTGAACTTCAAAAGAGAGAACCGGCTGTTCATTAGTAGTCCGCTCACATGGACCGCCAACAGACTCAACACGGTGCGCTAGACAGACCAAGGGGAAAAGAATTGGAGGGAAAAACTGTTTTCTCTGCACATGTTTAATTTATCGGAAGAAACAGCTCGTCGGCCGATAAAACCTGATTTGGAATACCCTGGAGTTTACTGGCCCCCCGTCAAAAGGAAAATTGAAAACTCTGATAGGTGCAACATAGCTGTCAAAATGCTGGTATCTAATAAATTGCATTGGAGCATGGAATGTGCAGCTTTTCTTTTCAGAGAACCTTGATGTTGGGAGTTTAGAGCAGTAAGACAATGTACACATCTTACAACTCCATATCAAACTACTAAAGGATCTATAAAATATACATATATATATATATATATATGTTCACTTTGCACTAACTCCAATGAAACAGAAAATAATTGGCGAACAAAGTTACCTTGATGTTTGGTGTGTAGAGGTTTCGGAGTGATGACAGGGCAGTGGACAAGCCCTCTGTGCTGTAGGAAACCCACAGTCCCTGGAGGATGGACGAGGAAACTCCAACCTTCTTGCTTAGGCCCTGGATTATAAAGACAATTTAAACAGTCACGGTCTGTGTGTGCCTGCGTCTGCCTCTGTGTGTGTCTGTGTGTGGTGGGCGTTGGCAGGTGGAGAGTGATCTGGTGTACCTTAAAGATGTGTGCTTTGAGAATGTGGTGTCCCAGCTCGATGGTCTGCTGTCGGTTCAGTTTGGTGTCCTGGCGTGAGAACCAGAAGGCAAGCAGGGTGTGGCCACTCCTACGGGGAAATAGGAGTGATCACCAGATAGGACAAAGAAGGTTTGGCCCGAGGGCCCCTTCCCCAGAGCAGGCGGAAACTGAATGCGAGCAAATCATCAAGCCTATGACACTTCAAGGTATTGACATTAGCGAGGCCACGCTTCATCAGAACAGTGTGTGGTAGAACCTCATCCCTCTATTTCTCTCCCTTTTGTCAAGGCCAGTATCCAATGCAGCTGGTTTCAGTCGTTTCTTTCTTTGCACCTGCTTCGGCATGGTTTGTGGGTGGGTAGTTGGGATGGTGCAGTTCAAAGAAACTCTCCGAAGTATTTATTTGAGACTATCCAAATAAAGTGGCATTAAAACTATAAGCTGGCTTTCAATATCAATCAATCAATATCATGAGGAGCAGATTTGATATTTTGAACAGCTGTAAACAACAATTCGATGAGTTCTCCATCCCAGACACATCTGGTTCACAATAGGGTTGCTAAGGCTAGGGTTCCTGAAGCTTTTTTTATATTCTCAAGTTCTCCAGAAATCCTAGTTAAAGGATTGCCTGATTCTGGTAGTCTTCTAACCGAAATGGCTGCAAAAGCCAAGAAAATTGGATAAGTGTCTCTTATTGTTAACCAGATCCATCCACCATCCTTCTATCCAACCAACCGCCCCTTAGTAACCCATCCATTCATCTATCCATCCATCCATCCATCTAACATCATCCAACATCACTCACCCATCCGTCAATCACCAGACACCCATCTATCCATCACCCAGGAACTAACCTGGGGTCACAGAGGAACTTGGTCTTCTCCCCCTCCTCCCTCCAGATGAGCCACTCCCTGAACGATGGATGAACAAACATCCTGGTGCCGTCCCTCCTCTTGACCAAGAAGAGGGCCAGGTTGTCTAAGCGCTGCGTGAAGTCCTCCCAGTCCAACGTGCCCTGAAGCAAACAGGTTGAAACTAACAGTCAGCCTGATAGTCGTTGCTATCCAATGTCCAGCTGGGGTCGGGCGACTGTTAGCACGGAGGGCTACAGGGCACCTGGTTTTTATATGGGAACTGCTAACAGCTCCCTGTCTGAGTGCTACTTGCCTGCAGGGAGCCGGCGTTAATTGCCTGGTAGATCTGCTCGTCGGTGAGGGGGTGGAGGGAGGCCACGGCCACGTTCAGCAGGGGCAGAGCCCGTTCGAAAGACGACTGGGTGGGGAACCGCATGTTGCACTGCAGCAGGTACACCTCAGCCAGGTTGACAGGCACCACCTTGATGAAGATGAAGATCAATCAGACTGCAGCCGTCAGTATTCCTATTCATGTTCTTTGACACCACCATCATGGCCTCAAAACACTGATAGCAAATATGTTTTACAGACATAACATCGAAAATACTGTTAGTAACTGATGTATATATATACAGTACATCAAATCCTTCATTCAGGTAGTTTACTGGTAGACTTGGACATTTACAGTAATATACCCTCCTTTTCAGACCCTCTGGCCTCTTTCTAAATGTATCACATTTCTTAAATAGCAATTGTGATGTGCTTTACAATTAAAACACAAAAACCTCCAATGATTCAAAATAAAACGTAAGAAGTTAAATAAGTCCAGCTAAAACAAGCAACAGAACATACTACCTAAAAAGGCAGCTAGGCTTACCTTGTAACTGGAGCTCTTGAGGACCAAATAACCCTTCTCTATAAGGTCAAAGGTGAGTTTGAGGTACAGGTAAGAGCCCTGGCTGAGGGCTTTGAGGTGGGCGGAGAGCTTGCCAAAAGTGGTGTTGTCCATCTTGCCGTTGAGAGAAATGTTGTTTTGTATTTCAGGACTGCTGTGGATACGGTGCAGGATGTAACCCTGCAGGTCCTGGTCTATGGCATCGTTCTCCTCCAGACCGTCCAGAGAGATCCGGTGGAAGGGGAGCAGCTTGGTAATCTCCTGGAGGGGACAGTGGGCACCGTCAGATCAGTACAGACTGGAACATCATTTGGCACTGGGGTTACGATTAGGGTTAAGGTTTGGGTTAAGGTTTGAACATTAAAGGTTATGTTAACATTAGGTATCACAGCACTGGGGTTAAGGTTATGAACTTGTGACAATTGGAATGAAGGGACGACTCTGCCCCTCTACTATCCCCATGCTATTTAACTCTCACTGCGCTCACCCATGCCTCTAACAGCTTACCTGTAACGTCAATAGACAGTGTAATATAAGTTCCGAATTTGGCTGTCAAAGTTATACGTCAAATATTTTTACGTACACCCCCCGAGACCAGTCCACAAATATAGGATGTTCCAATGATCTCCCGTAAAGTACATTATTATATGTTATCTTTTGAATGGCTACTTACATTAGTAATGAGTCTAATAAGTTTACCTGCAATGTGGTCCTAACGGTGACCACCAGTTTGAGCCAGTGGGGAAACTTGCTGATGGTTTTGCTGAGGAAGGAGACGATGGTGTCTCCATAGTCAGGCTTGTGGAACTCCGCCTCGTTGAGTCCGTCAATCAGGATGACCAAGTCCTCTTCAAAGGGGATCTTCCTCTCTGAATCACATGCAAACAGAAGACGGAGTACATGTGGAACCGGGAAAGATGAACTGTTAATGTTCTGCTCATGTAGTCAGACACCCATTGTTTTGACTGACAGACAGGAAGAGTACGGGGAGTTTTACCACCTTTGTAGAAAGCATCCAGCGCTTCCAGGGGTTGTACCAAATGGCAGCCTTTTCCCGACAACAAAGTTGCTTTGGCTACTGACTAATGACTCTCAGTTGCACTCAGTGAATTCTCAATTCTAAGGAATTTATTCTCTGTGATGCAAAATAAGCTGTTTGAAGGTAGTAATGACCTGTCATTTTTTCTGATTAAATTATGAGAATTGGAATATGGTCAAATATCAATCTAGAGAAGTGTTCTCTTGAATACCTAACATACACAAAAGACACCTTAAAACAATGATTGTCACGTCGCCTCCTGGTGGTGGGTCCGACTCCGGGCGCGTGACTCTGCAGCGTTCGACGTCGCCGGCCTTCTAGCGCCATCGTGCGCCATATATTATAATGATATATTTTCAATATCGATTTAGCAAATTACTAATTCATTCTCACATGTGATTGTATGGAAAAGCATTAAAAGCCAACTTGTACATTTCTAACTTTGTAAATTGCTAAACAATCCACGTTTGGATCATTTTAATACAACCACATATATTAGGTTATTACAAATAACCTAACAAAGGAAATGGACGAGTGAGAGTCTTAAGAGTCTGTCTGGAGTTTAGCGTTATATACAACATCCAAGTGTTTACTTTTATAGAGGGCATCCAAGTGTTTACTGTCATAGAGGGCATCCAGGGGTTTACAGTTATAGAGGGCATCCAGGGGTTTACCGGTATAGAGGGCATCAAGGGGTTTACAGTTATAGAGGGCATCATGGGGTTTATCGTTATAGAGGGCATCCAGGGGTTTACCGTTATAGAGGGAATCCAGGGGTTGACTGTTATAGAGGGCATCCAGGGGTTTACCGGTATAGAGGGCATCAAGGGGTTTACCGTTATAGAGGGCATGCAGGGGTTTACCGTTATAGAGGGCATCAAGGGGTTTACCGTTATAGAGGGCATCAAGGTTTTTACAGTTATAGAGGACATCAAGGGGTTTACAGTTATAGAGGGCATCCAGGGGTTGACCGTTATAGAGGGCATCC
>JACXGK010007221.1:0-26015 GCA_016801125.1 Novumbra hubbsi | reverse complement strand
AGAGGAGAGACAGATAGGTGGTTCATATACCCTGTACATACCTGTATTAGAGAGGAGAGACAGATAGGTGGTTCATATACCCTGTACATACCTGTATTACAGAGGAGAGACAGATAGGTGGTTCATATACCCTGTACATACCTGTATTACAGAGGAGAGACAGATAGGTGGTTCATATACCCTGTACATACCTGTATTACAGAGGAGAGACAGATAGGTGATTCATATACCCTGTACATACCTGTATTAGAGAGGAGAGACAGATAGGTGGTTCATATACCCTGTTCATACCTGTATTAGAGAGGAGAGACAGATAGGTGGTTCATATACCCTGTTCATACCTGTATTAGAGAGGTGGCCCCTTTCATATTACTTCCTCCAGTGCCCTTCCTTTCATAGTAGTCCTGTTCGTCACAGTTCCCTGTCTACACACAGTTTTCTGTCAGACAGAGAGATTTATTCATTTATCACCTCAAATGAACATATTTGAAACCACTGACAAGGGAGTGGGACTTAACATGTAGCTATAGAGAGAAGCCCAAACTCAGCAGAATTAGGTTGAAATTAAATATAACACAAATCAACAAGTAGTGTATACTGTCTTTTTTTATATTGACCTTTTGTGACTTTAGGGAACCAATAGATTTGTCACACAACTGTCCTGCTTGTCTGGCGCTGTAGGAAGGCTACGCAATGCTAAACAATGTTGGACGTTTTCAGACGTATCAAACAAACGATTAAAGCCAGGTTGGAAAGAATCCTGATCACGAGGAGCAGATGGTGTCGGCTCATATGTAATGTGAGAGTGTGGAGGCTAGTTGATGTTCTTCAAAACAGAATAGCAGGTTCAGAACAGGGTTGGGCATCTTCCTAATGAAGAGTCCCCAACCATGACAGGGAAACGAAACCAGCGTTTGGTTTATTGTCATACATTATCCATAGATTGCTCACAGGGCTGTCTAATGTGTGATTTTGCTAATCCATATCTGTATATTTTAAACATGTTATTTGTTAAAATAGCTTAAGGCGTTATGTTGGAACTGTAGTAAAGGTTCCCTGCACTTTCCTAACACCTACCTTTCTATCCTGTTTTCACATGCCTGCATCTCAGATATTTTGAAATATAATAATGAATGTGCATCGTATTTCAAAGCATGCCTTTGCCCCTTGTGTGTTTCCAGGTCACGTGGAGACTCTGAGGCTTACAGAATATGTGGAACTGAAGGACGTTTTCACAGTGAAGGTGAAGAGACGCCGTTCTGCAGGTCAGCCGACCGGGGGAACTCTGTTGGGCATCACTCTGTTCCAGTGTCAGCGCAAAGGATCCAAACTGAAGAACCGCGCCATTCATTTCGACAACATGAGCGTCGACCACTGTGAGATCTGGTTCAAACATATTAAGGAGATACTCAGTGGTAAGTGCTCAAGCAGGGGTTTCTCTGACCTAGTTGTGGATTTCCATCTTTTACCCGCACATTCCTTTTTTTTTTACATTGGAAAGATGTCACTGTGATCTGTTTTCATTAAGCTCAATATTTGTTTTGTGATGATATGAACCATCAAAGTAATTATAAATATGGTCTTTTACAGTAGGAAATGCATAAAATGAAACCAAAAACATTAAGAGATGAATTGACCAATGTCTACAGGCCATGCTGGATCTGGGTTCGGTAAACTGTTTGGTAAAAAAAAAGGATGTGATACATTTTATGTGAACTCAACCTATGCCCCCAAATTCTATTTTACTACTGTAAGTGGACCGTGCTTTATTTGAACACCAAACATATCAAGACTTTTATGGTGGACAGCAGTTAGCAGTGATGTTGTTAAGTGCAATCAAACATTTACTATGCCAACATTATACAGAGTTTGAGGCAAGCCGAAAAGATTGAGTCTCTAAGGGTGTTTTTAGCCTTATTTTGAATGAGTTATTGTTTGAATCAGTTTGATTATTTCATCCATTTTGGTTTTCTTAATCGGTCCACTAGGCTATGCATTATCTATCAAATTAAATTATTAACTATCAAACAAATGAAAATGCTTAAACAATGTTGATACTAGCTGAACAGGCTATATTCTGAATGTGTTCTACATGTGGGCTGAACAGGCTATATTCTGAATCTGTTCTACGTGTGATCTGAACAGGCTATATTCTGAATCTGTTCTACGTGTGATCTGAACAGGCTATATTCTGAATCTGTTCTACGTGTGATCTGAACAGGCTATATTCTGAATCTGTTCTACGTGTGATCTGAACAGGCTATATTCTGAATCTGTTCTACGTGTGATCTGAACAGGCTATATTCTGAATCTGTTCTACATGTGAGCTGAACAGGCTATATTCTGAATCTGTTCTACCTGCAAGCAAACAGGCTGTAGCCGACATCAACAGGATTGTCCACATCATCTGCAATGGCTTTGCTTGACCATCCAAACCCCCCATTTCTTTCATAAATGTGGATTCGAATGAAAACTGTCGACACTTCGGTGTGTGTATATATCCAGGACGAGATCTGCCATGATGGGAACACCTGTCTCTATTGGTCCCGCTGAGTTGCCCTCAGCCTGGCAGCCTTTCTCCCCCATCTCTCCCCCCGTCTCTCCCTCCTCAGCCCTGTAGAAGAACAGATAATTACTAACTGCAGGGTGGCCACAATCAACCTGTTCAGCAGACCCTTGTGGCCAACACCTCCTCATTCTACTCCCTCCCTCCTCTCTCCCAACCTGCTTGTCTTCTTACCACTCCTCTCCTCCAGAGAGTTCTAGGACAATGACACATCAGTTACATGGCTCCCAAAACAGTGGATATACCCAGCATCTCTTTCCTGATTTACATCATGCTGCCTTCACACACTTGACAATTGAATATTTCTCCTTGTGGATAATATAGAGTCTGTGTATAGTATTAACAGTATGTTGGAGTCAGCTTTTGTCTTTAAGTAATGAATCTGGTTTAAAGATTGCACTACTAGGTATTTATAGTACTTACAGCCAGGCCCAGTTAGTGGCACAGTCTGTTTGTGGAGAAGGCTGTGTTAACACAATGCTGTAATCCCTCTTACGTTTGATCCAGCAGGTTCCAGCTTATACAACAATGTAAGACCAGACAACAATCCTTCCTATGTGCTTTGTTCAACTGAGAGTAAGGGGAATGTAGAGTACTCAATCTTGCCAGAATGGATTCATTTCTTCCCTCTCAGCTTGGTCTGTTTATGTCTGCAAAGCTGACATGTAACCCTTTTCTTACCCTTATGAAAAATAAGAATGCTTGGGGAATGGGACCCTAAACTTTTCATAGTGAACATATTTTTCCCAGAGCCCTATGGGCAAATGCAAAGCTGACTCCAACCCCCTCCAGCTGGCTGTCAAGAGGATCACAATCCTTGTCCAAAACAGTACCCTCTTACCTACTTTATACTGTGCTACATTTGATGAGGGCCCATAGGCCAATGGGGAGGGAGACCTTGGGTTTCTGCGTAAGAAGCCTGCAAGTGCTTAGTATTTTACATGAATTCATTACCATAATTAAAACCACATGCCTTGAGGTGGTATACAGGCTTATGTATTAAGAAAAAACATGCATGTTTTCAGCATTTGTTTTTTATTTGACTGAATTGATCATTGTGTTGTAAACTAAGGCCTTATTCAAAAAGCATCTCTCAATGATGAATGCTGAACTATGTACGGTTTTGCGTTTTATATCCAGAACAGTTTTCACCCTTAGACATACAGTAAACCTCCTGTTGTACGTAAGAAAGCATCAGTGCACTTGAACTCCTGCAGTCTAGTAATTAATTTACAAAAAGAGACTGGTTGTTCTGAAGGCCACGTCTTATTACATAAAACATTGACACTCTCAAAGGTCGTATTAGGAGCAGTATGCTGAGGCCTTCACCTGGTGCAGCCCGGCCCTGCTAAGTACCCGAGAAAATTAGCAGCATAACAAACCATCTCAGCCTTATCAACAAGAATAAAGAATCGCATATAAGATTCGATAAAAAGCCATCCACTACATGAATCATTCATATATTCATATTGACTCCCTACAAAGAGATGAACGTAAAGGGTTAAATCATTCCCCTCCACTCTCTGTTGTTTAACAACTCCGCTCTGTTTTTATGTCTCCTACACTATGACTTATCAATGGGCTTATTCCAATGCACATATGAATTCGGTTTATAGGACAATGGCCAGCGGATCTACTGGGATGACCTTTTAGTTGAACTCTTAGCTTTTCCCCCTCCCTGTCTTTCTCCGCTCGTTTTCTTCTCCCCCCCGAGGGCCTTTAGCTATGACAATAAAGTTCAGCTTGATGCAGGAGTGTGACCATACACTTTGACAAGAGCACCAAGGCCACATTATCTGTCCGGAGAGGGGAGACGGCCTGGTTCGGCCTATGAGAGGCCTGGTTGGTCTAAATTGACCTGCCCAACACAGCACCCCGCTAATCTGTGAAAGAAAGGGGCTTTAAAATGCGGCGGAGTTGATTGTAGGATTGTTGCCGTTGCACGGCGTCAATCCACCAGCGCAAGGCGAGGGCATCCAAAAGACACAGACATCCTGCCTGGAGTCCTGTACAGGTGCTGCTATTGTTAGCGCTGGCCTCTGCACACGCTAGTCTGCCTGTGACCCGACTGGAGACATTACCAGACTATTGACGCCGGGTTTAATCTGCCGCCTGACACCCTCAGATGGACTGTGCTGCCTCATGTGTCAGACCAGATCACATGGCTTGTCAGGGCAATGGCCACAGCACTGGACAAGGACATGTTCCCTTGTTTTCATTTTTTTTCCTTCTCTCGAGCATTCAGAATGCGTCCCGAGGAAAGGGGAGAGAAGGGTTAATAATAATAAAAAAGGCAAGGAGGGAAACGGGGTTGTACAGCAGCACCTTTTGTGTTTAGCTGTCAGCCGGGACACTCCCTCCATTGTGCAGCGTTATTAGAGGCTCCCTGGGAAAGGAGTATGCAGGGATACACCGTTCCCACTCTAACAGGTGAGAGCTCCTGTAATCCAACGTTCCACAGTTCAAATCCCCCTGAGGGAGAAAGTATTCAGCCACACCATTGGCCTCACAACAGCCTCGTAATAAAATACCAGGCATAATCCCCTATCGAAAACAAAACGAGAGAGAGAGAGAGAGAGAGAGAGTGAGAGAGAGAGAGCGATAGAGAAACAGAGCAGACGGAAGGATAGAGAGGAATAAGGTATAGAGAAAGTGTGGGAGAGAGCTAGCATACCACCATTTATGTACCATTGTGTGAGACTTTCATGGTGTAATTTTAACAGGCAGTCATGCGTGGCGTTGACCAAGGCAACAGGTCAGTCAGCTAATATGAGAAGCTAATGTGGTATAAGATAGCAGCATGCCACTGTTCTTCAGAAGCTTCCTCACAAATACGTACACACACACACACATAAACACAGATATACGCACAGCTATGACTGCCTGGTGGGAACCCCAAATCATCATGATGAACTCTAATGACGGAACTGAGAGACACAGCGACTCAGTCCCCATGAGAGCTTAATATCCACTTGTGTCACTGACATTGTATAATATTCTGTTAGAAAGGCTACATACAAAACAGCAGAAACTGTGTTCATGAAGAATCTCTTCAAAGTTTTACTATAAGATAAATTATCAGGAGCAAAAACCGGAGTAAAATCACATCATTTACTGCATATTTTAAATCCCATGGTTTTATAGCAGATAGCATATAATGTGTATTTTTTCAGTAGATGTTTAATAACTTCCCGAGGCGTTCCTATCTTCTGTAGAATATTAGTATTCTGTCTGTTTAGATGACTGTATGAGGAACATTACTCTGTTTCCTCCCTGCTAGCTGACTGGATTACTAGAGAGTTTTAGCCTTGTCCCTGCGTGCTGGATAAATGTATAATGTTACACATTAACAGGCTTTCTGTTAAATCACCATGAGTATCCATGGAGACAGCACTTTTCTTTAGCTGCTCTAAACAGATAGCCATCCCTTGCTCAAACTAGCTTAGTCCACTGATTCATTTGTATACTTATTTTGGTCAGGTGGAAAACACATCCCCCCTGGGTTAGTCAACTTAATCAGTTAGAGAGTGAATTATGTGGATTTAATGCCTTAATAGGAAGTTTTATTGTCCGAGGCGTTGTGGTGGATACATAATGAAAGCACATCAATGAGTTAGTGATTTCATTTGATCATATGTAACCTCCGCTGTCTCCAGGAAATGAAAAGATTTTTGGGGGGGGTTCAGGACATCCTGACTTGTGTTTACCTTTACAAACCTGTTGTTGGAAGTCCCCACAGACATTTCTAGTGCATCTGATACATTAGGATAAGGTCAATATACTTATACTAATATCACTAAACAAAATGTACATAAAATGTCCTTCTAATTGTTGCAATATTTATTCAATTGTCTCAAAGTTAACTCAATTGAACAAATCAAACTTTTTAAATTCTTTATTGCTAGTTGAACAACACCATTCAATTCTAGTTGGGCAAAACACACGTACATAATCGCTTCAAATGTGGTTGTAGACACACGCTTCATCTTTTTATTGCATGCAAAAGAATTTGGGACAATATTTTACATTTATTTTTTCCTGAATAGATTATAATACAAAAGTATTAATCTAGCGGTTCACATAGTTTTTGCCAGCAAAGAAAATGAATGTTACATAAACTAAAATAGTTTTTGTGTTATTTGAGCAGATCAGTATTTTAGTATATTTATGCAGAGAGACAGATTATGCAAAAGGTTTGAACTCTACTCACCACTGTAGTATGAAATAAAAACATTAGAAGGAGAAAAACTATCAGAGTAAGATATAAGAACGTTTAACGTCAATAAGTTAGATTTAAGAAAGACATCTGGAAGATAGATGTGAGAAAGTGGAATTAACATATGAGTTGATTACATTGTGGATTGTTGTGTGTGTGTGTGTGTTGTGTGCGTGTGTGTGTGTGTGAATGTGTTTGCTTGCCTGTGTTGCCTCTCATCATCGTGGGAGAGCCTTAGTGAACGTATAGCCGTCTGCTTCTATCTTTCTCTCTGTGGAGGATGAAGCAAAGAGTAGCAGATGCTGTTCTCCTACCAAAGGTATCACAGCTGTATCACTTTCACTGGACTGAGTACCAGGCCGTCTCAGTGTATTCCCTACAGACAGGCCCCGTCTGTCACTCTGTCTGTCACGTCAGACCCCACTTTACAGGTAACCTGTGAAACACACTACGCATCACCTAAAAAAACACCAGCAGCGCAACAGACAGAATTGTCTAGTTGCACTAGAGGTATTCTCTTTAGTGTTCTCCTTTTGTTTAACTTTTTTTTTTATATTGCAAATTAATTCGGTTAACCGTTTGTGAAAGGTAGCAGGGACACATTCCCATAGGTCTTTGGATTATTAAAGGATTTTGCAATACAGTATCCTCCAAATTTGGGAGATTAACCCAAATCACACGCGGATAAGAATTGTTTGTTTTTCAGTTCTGATTTTCACAACACAGTCATTACAGTGTTGCGACTAAATCCTGATGAGGTCTGGGGGGATTTTTGAATTACAGTTCTCCGTTGGTGAGTTGGATGATTAAAAATAATACTTACTCACAGCCAAAAATAATCCTGAATATTTAGTCCATTTATCCCGCACGAAGGGAGGATCGGGGGAAAGAGCAGACATGGGAAGAGGATGTGTGTGTGTGTGTGTGTGAATGTTCAGGGCCAGATCCAGACCCTAGCTGAGTGAGCCCCCTGCATGAGGGGGTAAATCTGGAGAAGGCCACAGGGACCAGGGGAGGGGGGGAGAGACTGGGGCTCCCCCACTGCTAATGTGCTCTAATGCCAACTCCTGACACAGCGCCAGATGCTCCCGTTTGGCAGGGGATCTGAGGATCAGAGGAAGGTTCTGGGTGCTGGGGGTGTGGAGGCTACGCCATACGCCCAGGAGAAGGAGCACGAGATGGGGACAAGATGGGGACAAGCCGAGTCCAGCCTAGACCAGGCAGTTCTTAGTCTGGTCCCAGTTATGAGGTGCAAAGTCCTGCCAACTCCTGTGGTCCGTGTGTCGCGGCCGGTGCCTTGCCAGCGTTTCGAGGGATCTGGCCCAGTTACCCATCGCCTGTATGTCTCCTTTAAATGCCCTGTGGCTCCTAGTCCCTCCAGATCATCAAGGCTTCACCTGCGAGGGCCTGACCATCCTCACAACCAGGGCCCGCAGCCTGGGCTCCTCCAGGACACGCACCTCCCCGCACAGGAAGCGAGCTACCCCGGCCAACCAATCATCTCAGACAGGGATTTTCAACTGGGGGAAAAAACAAGACATCTGTTCCTAAAGGATTAGCGAACATTCAGCGCCCTTCTGAAAGCCTATCTGTGTATGAGATTTTCACTGGAGCAGTCACTGAGCTGCATATATGCATATCACGTCTCCCTCTCTCTCTCTCTCTGCCACGTGAACCCTCACCCTCTCCGTGTTTTTAAACTCATTAAACGGGAGATTAGCAGTCCACAGAGTAAGGACAACACGGCTCTACCAGGGCTGAGGCTGAGTAATTGGACTCAGCTTTAATAGCCATCAATATCCCAAATAACACTCTCTTACCTAGATAGTGCAAAACGGTTTACGACGGCCCTTTGGGACCTGTTTAAAGAAAGTGCACAATATAGTAAATAGGGTGCCCTTTGGAACGGAGGAGGCGTCACCCATTAGAGTGAAGGAGGCTCTTGGTCTTCCTGGTAGTAAGAAGCTTTGTTTTCCAACAGGAATCAATGAGAAATCTGACCTGAGTTCCAGGTAATTTACTGGTGATTATGGGAAAAGTAGTCCCTGGTGACTTGTGGTGGCCTCCAGGGCAAGAGGGGGTCTACACAGATGCTCGGCTGACTGAGTGACCAGCACAGCCCCGGGAGTGGTACTCTCCTCTCACCTTTTCTGCACTTAGGGGGCAACAGTATGTATCTGTGTGTGTTATCCAGGTCTATGTGTACAAGCGGGTACCAGATGTCCTTAGAAAGATATATAGACTTGACACATCGGCCCCCACCTTGCGTGTTGTTTTGTATGGCCTCGACAAAACTCGTTTCTGGGAAAAAAGGTACAATTAAATATAGTGTTACAATTGGTTGTTACTTTCTTTTTTTGGGGCATGTGAGTTTTGAGTTTAGGGTTAGTCTGTGTGTGTAAAAACGGTGTCATTAACTCAGTGAGTATGTTTTGATTGACATTAGATTAGCCTTATGGTCCATTGGGGTAACATTACATTGCACTTACAGTATGAGTCATAAACCAAAGACAGCATCCTCAGCCTAAACCTGGCCGTCTATATATTGTCTTATATACTTCTTCCTCCCTCCCTGCCATTACATTGATGTTGTCCATTGGTCAAAGAGAGGACTTAACCCTGATTGAAGAGAGAGAACTCTCTCAGCAGCGTTACTATGGTACCTAATCCTCTGTATTGTCTGAACACTGGTCTGAAACATAATACTCCGGATCCAAATGACCTATGACCACGTACAGTCCAATAAATTAGTGGTCCCGCTCGAAATGACATTGAACTGATAAATGCTTCACAATGCCTTCGTTAGCATTTATAACTAGGTGTTGGGCGTTATGAAGGCTTCATAAAGACAACTGTGTGACCTATTTATCAACGCCAAATGTGCTTTATTAATGGTGGCATAAGTAATGTTTTTCCTCTGGAACCGAATGTTCTTCAATACGCCAACATTTGCACACACAGAACATTTTACCACCACATATCATGAGTGCCCGGCCCAGTCCAGACATTCATATACTTTAAAACAAAGACTGTTTTATACCCATTAAATGTTTACACCATTACAACAGATTGTATTCAAGCATTGGTCTTCGACATGGTGACAGAAGTAGAACTGTTGGCTTTTGTCCAGGGCTTTAACTCATATTCACATTTTGAATGCCCATCATCCCCTTTATATTACTTGATAACTTTACAGTAACCCTTTAATCATGAACGGTTAAGTGTAAATCAGCATAATGGTGACCTTTATTCAATACTTTCTGTGGTGTTACTTGAGTGTTTATGGCTGATACACAATGGCTAAAAGCTGTTTTAGGCACTGCGCTGCATTGGATTAAACGGGATTTCCTCGTGCCTAAGAATAGCCCTTAGCCTTGGTTTCTTGGCCATATGCCACACGTCCTTGAGGTACCTTATTGCTAAAATACAGTATTTAGCAGACAATATTTTTCTAATCAAATCAAATTTGTTATTGCATGCATTACAATGGGTTGTCCTGGGTATGTAATCCACAATCTTTGTGTGGGACAAAATTGGTGTATATATCTTACTATAATTGTCATGCCCTGACTGTGAGCCCCGAGGCACAGATATGGCCAGGGGCCCCCAGCCAGGACATGACAATAATGTTGTCAGACACTTTATGTTGTTGACTTGAAAGAACATAGTGCTCATAATTACAACCTTGTTTCCAAAAGTTGAGACGCTGAATAAAACGCAAAAAATTAAATGATTTATTCAATAGAAAATAATAGACAACATAGAAAATGTTGAAACTAAGAAATTTTACAGTTTCTTTAAAAATATATGCCCACTTTGAATTTATTGCCAGCAAAAAAACAAAACCTGGTGCACACAACACATTAGGTGAATTGGCAGGTCAGTAAGATAATTATCAAAAGATAATGTTTCATGAGTTTGGGACCTCATCATCTACGGTACATAATATCATTAAAAGATTTAGAGAATCCAGAAAAAAGGGATAAGGCCACAATTCTTTAATAATGGTTTTCTGGCCTTCAGACTGCACTGCAAAAAACAGATATTCTCTAGTGGAAATCACTGCATTGACTCTATTGTCTGTGAACACAAATGTTAAATAATATAAAAGTTTTGGACGCTGTGTCCCTTCGGAGCCCCCAGAGAAAAGAGGCAGGAGGTCATAGAGGGAAGAGTGGAGCGCAGGGCAATGAGGCCTTGAAGGCAGCCATGGCCTGTAGATGTGGTCCTTCTCTCCAGCCTCATATGTGTATCCTGTAGGGAGACTGGTGGGGGAACCTCCCTGCTCGCTGCTCTCCTCGTCCCCCATTGCTCCGTCGATTCGTGGGACGTTGGTGCCTATAGCTCCTCCCCTTATGGCGATGGGGCTCCCAGGCTGAGGATGGGGCTCAGAATCGAGGTCCATCAGGCTGAGGACGGGGCTCAGAATCATGGTCCGTCAGGCTGAGGATGGGGCTCAGGGGGCATGGGGCTCATTAGTGGGTGGAGGTCAGGACCTTCAGGGACCAACCGCCAGGGACCCAGCGGATTAGAGTAATGAGGGGGATAATGGGGGACGATGAGGTGGATGAGGGATACAGCAGGGGGCCTCTCTGCATCCATTCCTCACTCTCCACTAGGCTCCCGGAAGGCCAGGAGAGAACGCTCCCTAATTCTGCCTAATTATGAGTATGGGGCCACAGTCATTCAGCAAAGGGCAGGGCGTGGAGACAGAGGAGCGCTGGAGGACGAGAGAGGGAAGGGGTGAGGGAATGGGAGAGAGGGGGGAGACAGGGGTGTACAGGAGGTCTGTTTCTGTTCACGAGTCCAACCATATCGCTTGGCTTGCTCGCTCTCAGTGGTTGCAGTTGAGGCTGTGTAAACGGGAGCCGAAACTCTCCTGACCTTAAGTAGTGGAGCAGACTCAACTCATTCTTTGTTCAGGTGATTTTACAGGGCCTTGGACAAAAGCTCAACACACAGTGATATAACCAATCACGCCTGAGATGGTTGGCTGCTTTCACTGACAAACAGATGTTCCTGCCTTAGACTGGAAAAGCAAGAGAAGCAGAGATTTACCTGTGTTTTGCTCTTTTACATGTTGTTTGCTCCTACTTCTGCTTTTGCATTCCTTTGTAAAATCTATCACGTTTATTTCATAAAGCCCCTTTTATATCAACAGTTGTCACAAAGTGATTTCACAGCCTGAAACCCCTTAAGAGCAGGTAACAACAAAAAAGTATGGCACCCTAGACTAGGACCTTGGGAAATAACATGTTTGTTGTTTGTTTTCTTATGATTCTCTTTGTCCCAGGTTTCCAGAACAGGCCCAAGTCCCTGAAGGTCTTCGTGAACCCGGCCAGTCACAAAAAGGAGGCCTATGAGATCTACAGAGATGATGTTGCACCACTCTTTCAGCTAGCAGACATCAAGACTGATGTGACCAGTAAGTCCAATGAGAGAGAAACAGAGAGAACGATTCAGAGAGACAGATGGTTAGAGAGCGTGAAACGTGCGAAGGCGTTGGTCAGGCGGTGAACGTAAAAGTACATGTGTTGCCAGTGTTTAATGTATGTGTAGATTAGGCGCACAGGACATCTGGTCAGGTGTGGACACTGTTCCTTGCTGGATAGTTTCCCCTCCCTGAGGCACTTGGTTCCTGGGTTAGGTGTTCTGCCCTCAGGCTTCATCTACTCACATAACTCACTTCTTAATGCTTAACAATTACCAACGATACTACAGCAAGTCTAGAATTTTCACAGCTGTTAAATGTGTTTGCTTTCTTATTTACACCAGTCGATCACCTTATCTTGTTGATTGTGTGCGTGTTTCCTCACTGGTTTTGGGATGTGTGATTGTGTATGTGTGTGTGTGTGTGTATTTGTGTGGTGTGTATTGGACTGTCTATCACACAAAATGACAGGAGCAGTGTCTCCTCTGCTCTCTGAGTAACCTGACCTAGGGGGAGGGGCTAAGCCCATCTGTTCATCTCGTCTCCTCCTCCTCCCCCTCCTCCCCCTCCTCACCCCTCATTCTCATCCTTCCTATTTCCTCCTCCTTCTGTATGTGTGTGATTGTGGGCGTGTGCGCAAGCTTTTCTGTGTATGTGTGTGCGTGCGTGTGTGTGTGTGTGTGTGGGTGTGTGCTCTAATGAATGCTGCTACCTGATTCCAGAGATTTCCAAAAAGCCATTGAAACAGTAATATGATCTGGGGACATCCCAAATTGCACCATATTTGCTATGCAGTGCGCTGCTCTTAGCTAGGGCCCTAGTCAAAAGTAGTGCCCTATGTGGGGAATAGGGTGCCATTTAGGATGCAAATCTCATTCCTGATGATGTGTTCCTCTCGGGGGAAGGCAGAGTATGAGTGGTCAACAAGGAGCCATTAAAACACACTTTACCTAATAGAAATGAAATATATCAGGGCCCTGGCTTGAAGCAGGAGCTGTTCTGGATGATCCAGTGGAGTGGCAGTTAGGACCACCTGGCTGTGATGTTGTTATCATTTCTGTTATTGATGATATTATTACTCCAATGAAGTGTGGTGGTGGCAAATGTGTCAGCCGTTTACTTAAACTAGTGAATGATAATGTAGTTACAAGAATATAATAGCAGCTAGAAGTGAATTTGCATTTTGTAAACATCGCAAGCTTTTCTGTATGGCTACTATATAATGTATGACCAGTTGCTAAAACTGTATCCACTGTAAATTAATGTGGGGAAACAGTCTGGCTAATTAAGGACCTCAGCATGGTCACTGTTTTTACTGTACACAACATACATCAGCATCATGTGTATCCATGTGGAACCAGCAGAGCTCTCTTTTGCCCAAGCGTAGTTACCCCTCGGGGTCAATGAAGTGTACCAGTAATGGTACCTGGGAAGCAGAAGATACATTACTAATAATTCTTTTTTTAAGATACTGTGTATTTGTTTCTGGATATTGGGATAGGTGACATAGCTTCAGTGTCTTGTGATACTATTTTCAGTATTTTTGCTGAGTATATCCACCAAACATTTGAATCAACTCAGCACCAGCACAGTTGCGCTTGTGTGTGGGTGTGTGAGTGACAGGGTTAAGTCGCTCCAATGGGGAGGAGGTGCTGCCCCAGAAATTCTAAGTGGGGCACGAGCATGAGATACCATCTGCAGCATGGCACCCTATTCGCCAATATTCACTATTCACTGGCATCACCCTGTGTGGGTTTGCGTATGTTGTGGGGGGCTTGGGAGTGGGGGGCGTTCATCTGTGTGTGTGTGTGTGTTCTGGGCAGCGATGCGGAGTGACATTCTCTGGAGATCTGGGTGAAGACATGGGTGCTCCTTTCCCTTTCCAATTTCCTTCTGTCTCTTTCCTGCCTCCCCCCATTCTCTCCCTTTCTGTCTCCCCATATCTCCCCCTAGGTCCCTTGTCACCTTCTGTCGTCACCCCTTTTCTCCCCATTTTCCGCTTCTGGTCCTTTCCCCTCTTTCCCACAGTCCCCTAGTCTCCTCCTCTCTCCCCTGTCTCCCCCTCTTACCCGCAGTCTGTCCCCAATCTCCTCCTCTCTCCCCCATCTCCTCTTCTTACCCTCTCCCCCTGTTTCCCACAGTCTGTCCCCAGTATTCTCCTCTCTCCCCATTTCCTCTTCTCCCCCTCTCCCCCTCTTTCCCGCAGTCTGTCTCCAGTCTCCTCCTCTCTCCCCCATCTCCTCTTCTCACCCTCTCCCCCACTTTCCCGCAGTCTGTCTCCAGTCTACTCCTCTCTCCCCATCTCCTCATCTCACCCTCTCCCCCTCTTTCCCACAGTCTGTCTCCAGTCTCCTCCTCTTTCCCCATCTCCACTTCTCACACTCTCCCCCGCTTTTCCCCACAGTCAGTCTACAGTATCCTCTCTGCCCAATCTTTCTTTTCTCCCTCCTTTCTCCTTTGTCTCCCCCTCTTTCCTGCATCTCCCACAGACTCCCTTGCTCCGGATATGCCCACATTCCAGATTCTCATCGATCAGCCCACTCCTCTGATAAGTGTGTCTCTGGGGTGTCCTTCCCCACAGAAACGTTGGCCTCTTTCTGGATGACAACATTTATTTATAATTAAGAATAGAATAACCCAACTACATATACATATGTTACAAAAAAATAACCCAGGTGTTCAAAAAGGTTTAAAATGTCCACGCATGTGTGGTTATACACTTGCGTTATAACCACATTACAATGAATAGGGAGTAGCAACATTACTGAGCATATTTTGCATAAGTGAGGGAAACGCCCATAAGACAGTCTCTTTGTACTGAATCTCATTTCTTGATTAAAAATGCAAACAGCAAGTATAAATTGTGCTTTACCGCTGCCACCATATGTCCATGGCAGCCTTGTGCCAAGCTGACATTGGATAAAGGTTCCGAAAGCTATTTTTGTGCCAGACAGAATTCTCAATTCTCATCTCTGGTTCATTAACATATTTACTCTTTCTTATTTTCTTTCTTTCTTCACAGTCACTGCAAGGAAAGGGCATGCTCTCTCCATTCTAAAAGAATCCAACTTGGATGCATATGACGGGTACGTCTGCTACATAATATGTTCGATTGCTCAAGCCTCCTCCAACAAAGGATATCAGACAGAAAGATGACAAACCAATACATTGATCTGAACTTGTACTCCCAGTACATTAATACAGCCTCAGCAGACAAATACATCTGTTCTAAATTTAGGCAATTAGCAAAGCCATTCATTTTAGTCCAGGGTTACCAACAGAAACAGCACATTGATAAGTTGTCGTGTTGTGAGGTCTTAAAGAAGGGGATGCATTATGTGATGAGAGAATGAGACTGGGGACGGAGGGATAGAGGATGGAGGGATATAGGATGGAGGGATGTTGGATGAAGTGATAGAGAATGGAGAGATGTAGGATGGAAGGACGTAGGATGAAGGGATAGAGGGATAGAGGATGGAGAGATGGAGAGATGGAGGATGGAAAGATAAAGGATGAAGGGATAGAAAATGGAGGGATAAAGGATGGAGAGATAGAGGATGGAGGGAAAATGGATGGAGAGATAGAGTATGGAGGAATATAGGATGCAGGGATCGAAGATGAAGAGATTGAGGATGGATGAATAGAGGACGGAGGGATAGATGATGGAGATATAGAGTACAAGGTTTTCCTATTTTGCCTTTGCATGTAACTTTTTGGATTTGAAATTAAACAGTTATTATGAGGTTAAATCACACATTCTCAACATTTATTTGAGGGTATTTCTGTATTTCATCGTACCAGATGGTGACAGACAATTGGCTTAATAAGTGTTTCCAGTAAATGAAATGTTTTCTGTCAATATTGCAGAACAATCTGAAATATTGGCTTATAAAAACATCAATAGAAAAAACAAAAGAATGGATAAATGGATGGAAAAAGGAACTGATTAGGATTGTAAGAGGAGGGATTAATCAATATAAACAAAAACATGAGAATGAGAGGATTGTAATGGAGGGATGAGGATGAAAGGACAGAGACAGGGAGAGAGATGAAGGGATGAAAGTGTAGGGATGTTGATAGGGAGATGGAGATATTCGAATGGAAGAGTGAAGCAGGATGGATATATTACAATGGAGTGATGAGGATGGAATGATAGAAATGGATGATGGCTCAGAGTCCAAGACAGATGACAGAGTAATCTTCTGTCGGTGTTAAAGTCTGTTCTCTCCGTTTCTCCTAGGGTGGCCTTTAGATATAATAAATAAGACAGTGCTAGAGAGAAAGAAGGACAAAGAGAGAGGGAAGAGAGAGAGGGACAAAGAGAGAGAGGGGGAGAGGGGGAGAGTTGAATGAAGGCAGAGGCCAGGTTTAAAAAATGAGTGATAATGCTTTGATTAGAACAGTGTGCCTTGGGACAAAGTTGAGCCAGGCGAGGCAATGTACTGTAAAGTGTGTGTGTGTGTCTGGGTGGGTGTCCTCTTCAGTGTGGGCACGCCAGGTGGCACTTTAATTACTTGTTCTGGAAGCAGTGATGAAGTATCTTCCATCCAGCCGACTGCTGGTGTGTGACTATGTCTGTGTGTGTGAGTGTGTGTGCGGGTGTGATTGTGTGCGTGTGTGTGCGTGTGCATTCGTTCTCTAACACCTTGCGTGCGTCTGCTGTCCTTTCCTCCAGCGTGCCTCACTGAGGCTCCCTACAGTCTGTATTATAGTCACATCAGATCCTCTTAGGTCGCTTCATCCTCCTGTTAAACCTGACCTGCTGCACTGGTGTCAATCTGCAGATCCGCCCAGACATCCCGAAAGAGGAGGAGGTAGATGGACGGAGATGGAGGGAGGGGTGGGTGGTTCGGAGGGCAGAGAGGGAGGGGGAGAAGGAGGGTGTCTAGCTCCTGATATGAGGGACAGATGGAGCAGGTGAGATCTGGTGGAAACTTTTAAGGCAGGACCCTTCTGTCCTGCTCTCACGTCCTGCTGTCTGTATAGAAGAAACATTACGAAACATACAGTCCCACCTAAGAGTATAGTACAAACATTACACAACGGATATCTCAACCTATATCTCAATATATGTATATATATTTATATATATATCTCATTCTTTATGCCAGACATATTTTATCAAGACCAAAATATATCATATTGTTTTATGTTAGGTTGTGGATTTATAGTCAGACATATGTTTTACCCATCTAATCAAAATTACTGGGTAAGTCCCAGCAGATCCAAGCTAAGCTACTTAACCCAAAATAGCTCAGTTCGGTTGTTTGTAAAACAGGATGATCTTTAAGAGGTTCTCTACTAATGAAAGGTTTTGTAAAGTCTCATTGATTTGCAATATCACTCAAACTATCCAGACATAATTCATAACAAGCACTTCAATCAAAGCCACAAACTGGTTACACAGGATACAAACCTGTCTTAATTCACAAAACACTATGAAGCTATTGGATGTACGTTTCTGTGGAGGTGACATTTCAAAAAGTTACTGTTGTCGTCTTGTTCATTGTAGAGAGGAATTGTGTTTCGGTATATAGAACACATTTCAAAGACTTTACGGAAGACTTCACAGACTTTTCTGTCTCATCACCACCAGTTTAATTAACCCCCGAAGGCTGGCTGTTGACAAGGTGTAAAAACGCTAATCGCACATTTCTTCATTAATACATCATACGTCATTAATTACTTCCTCTTTAATTCTTAGGGGATGTTCTCTGCCTATATTCCTACTAGGGTTTTTTTATTTTAGCCCTGTGATATGTGACAGTGCAGCAACCAGTTTCATAGGTTGTCACCTAAGTAGCAGATTATTTACTAGATACAGTATGGTTAACCAGGATGGGTGAATGTGGAGGGACAAACCTAGGCCACTATAGACTCAATCAGGAGCCATTCCGGCCCTTGTTTCCAGATCTGACATTGATGTTAATGGTCTGCACCTCAAATTAGTATTAATATCCACACATTTATGGCCATGTGTAAAGCTTTTACGACGTTCTGCTTGGGGTGGTGGCTTGGATATGAGGAGTACTTCAGGCCCTGTGTTGTTTAATAGATGGATGGCTGGCCAGGGAACATCCAGGCCGTGACAGAAGATTACAACGTAGAGGAGAGTGATGTCAAATTAGAGGCTGGTGGAACATGATGCAGGTCATAGCCTAGCTATATAACCTGACAATGTAACCTGTAAACCTAAGCTGACTCTCATACACTAGGAACTGGTCCTCATCGGTTTAACCATGAGGGACAATGGCAGCGAAACTCCTTTTGCTGTTCATTTATGTCATCACTGAGTGGAACACATAAAGCCTAAATCCAATAACCAATTTCGTTCTGACATTTATATCCAACTTTTCACTTTTTTTTACTTTCCACAGTTATCAAAACCATAGTAAAAGGCATACAAACCAAAGGAATGAGCCAGTACATACTAAACTATTATTTTACACAGTACTTTCACCATTTAATTACAACTAGCCTTGGATTGGAGGCTAAACTAATCTTTTTAGAAATGGCAATATAAGGTATTGTTCAAAAGCATTTCTAAAATGAACTGTAATAAGCTTTCCTCTTTAGTCAGTATTCATTTATTAGTAATATGCTTACAGGAGCTTAACAGGCTCAGCCAATTTTAATGAATTATTTTGCAGCAGGCAGATTTGACAGATTGCAACCAATTCCTGGAAAAAAAGAAATTATTAAATTTGCCAATTAAAATCCTGCATTCATGATATCTGTGTGTTCAAAACATTTTTTGCGTTTGTCTGTGTGCACAGTGTGTGTGTGTGTGTGTGCGTGTGTACATTGTGTGTTTGTGTGTATCCGGCCATGACCTTTTTTAAAATGGTGTTCTCTGTTGAGTCAGGTGATTAATATGGCTGATTTATCATGCCATGCCAGTAGTCATGTTGACCTAGTGATCAGGTACATAGACTTAGAGGAGAAAGCCCTTAGTCTTGCATTTACCCTCAGCGGTTAATGCTGTGAGCGGTACAGTATGTGAGTGTGTGTGACCCTAATTTGTGATCCTTCTGAGCAGCACAAATGGTTAGATGGTTACGCTTAGGGATAATGGTTAGGTTTAGGGATAGTAAGATTGGATGGGAATCGTTTTTTTTGGTCTCCACAAAAGTAGTGAAACCTTAAATGTGTGCGTGTGTTTCCCCCCAGGGTTGTGGTTGTCGGGGGGGATGGCTCGGTGACGGAGGTTGTCCATGGGTTGCTGCTCCGGGCCCAGATGGAGGCGGGCAGGGACACAGACTCCATCTTCACGCCTGTCCGAGCACCACTTCCTCTCGGGGTAATACCAGCAGGTGAGGAGCAAGGGAGGACATTTTAGCATTCTCTATCTTTCTGGGGACATTATTTTTTTTTTTCATTCAGTATCCTACCATGATCCCACTCTAAACCCTCTAACACCAACCCTAATTTCAACCATAACCCTATTTAACTTTCCAGGACCACCAACATTTTCTTCCTTGTTATTACTAGCCTTGTGTAGATTGAATCACCGACCAAATTGGTCAAATGTGAGCACCTACACACACACACACACACACACACACAGGTAAGAGGCAAGCTTTTCAAGGAAGCTGGGCCAAGGAAATGTTACCCAATGACCAAGTAGATTTCCATTGTGGGAGACATTTTATTTTTCAAACTGGTCATTCAGGAAAGCGTATCATTTTGAATTTGGGTTTAATTGCAATCTGGTTTGATTACAGTGTGACATAATTGCCTCCATTGGATACGGAACCATCATTCTATTACACTTTTGAATGGTGAACATTGGTTTAATCTGAGCCTCACGCAATGAATGGCTTTAGCTCATCACTCCAGAAATAACTAGATTTAACTCTCTAATAGCAACAAACACACACACACACACACTGGATTACTCTACACACTATCTTTAGCAGTGAGGGCATCAACATCACAGGCATTGGCCAGTCTGGCAAAGTGGGCCAACAGTTTGACCTTCACATGTCATTCTGGGCTGTGCTGGTAAAATGGAGTACTGTGTTTAGTGGCCACGAATGGAAGCCCTCCAACTTCACACTCGCTGCAAATTGAATGCTCAGGGGTCAGTGTTTCTCTTCATTAGGGAGTTTTCCTGTGGGACACTTTGTAAACAGTCACAAACCGGAGAGAAGGGGTAGTAAATGCAGCTGCTCCAGGATTAGGTCAGGGGGGGGGGCATCCTGTTTTTATGAACTTCCATAGTTTATATGAGTGACACCACTAGAACTTATGTTTAAGAGCTGCTATGGTCCTGTCAAATGTATGACATGCCACAGACATCCATAGACCAATATCCATATCTATGATCTGTCATACAGTTCATTCATTACATTTTTATTGAATTTTTTTAGGCTTTAAATGGCTATTGCTGTTGTAACTATATGTTTTGCATTGAGATTTTAATGTTGTCAAGACATCCCATCATCCTCAATAGTTTTAATTAGGTTAAACAGAGGATTACAAATACAACAAACAAACAACCTACTAAAACGTCCATTAACTGCTGAGAATGCTAATCAACAGACTGTTTCTACATTCTAACTACTATCATATTATGTATGAAATATACATCTGTTTAGTAGGTGTAGAATATAAACTCTGCGATTCTAATTAATTGGACTGGTTTCAATGGTTTCAGGGGGACTGTTAATTTCTTTGATATTCCAGGCAAATTACCAACATGTTGGTATGGTTGGTTTCCCCTTCCTGAGTCTCTGCTGAGGAGTTTCTCCAAATATCTCTTTCCTTCACTATCTCTGTGTCTCTTTTATCCTGCTGCTTTCACTCTTTCTGCCTCTCTGTTCTCTCAACCCCCCCCCCTCCCTCCACACACACTTTCTCTCTCTCTCTATCTCTCAGACATGCTTGACTAGACTAGCGAGTCAACGCATCACATTCATCAGCCTGCCGGGATGGGGGCGGGGAAACATTAAGGGGCTTATGAATATTCATGATGTCGGCTTAATTAAGTTAATTGTTCTGCAGAAGTGCCTCTCACACTTCCAAGGACATTTTTCTCTCTCTCTTTCTCTCTCTTGCTTTCTCTCTCTCGTCCAAGGACATTTTCTCAATATATTTTACCTGTCTATTTTTCTTCCTTATTCTCTCTCTCTTTTTGTGTGTATAAGATTACTTCACATGCCAAGCAGTTGTTGAGTGTGTGTGTGTGTGTTGTGTTCACATGGAGATGCTATCATGGCTGGTGTATTATGGGGAAGGGTGTGTGCCTTTGGGAATGGGAAATGAATGAGGGTATTCTTATGGAATTACCAAGGCTTTGAATAATGGGAGCATCCAACACACATCAATGGCTGGGAGCAATAGATACACACACAACGAATGCTAAAAATATTACATTATCATCTTCACTAATTTGATTGTAGTATTGGAGAAATCTCAGGTGGCCTCAGACTACGCTGTAGATACTTTGTTTGGTACTGTAAAGGACAAAAGCCTGCCAAACAATAAAGAGGAGATTAATCAAACTATGCAAATTAGTAGTAAATATGCATAATAAGCAATTAAAATGCTTAGCACTAAGCATCTAACCATTTTGAAATGTCTTAGGCCAAATAATACTGTACATTTAATAAAGATATAACCCACTTGCAACTGATTGTCTTATTACATTATATGATTATGTCAATGTCTTTGAGCCAGGTTGCCTAGTGTTTAGAGGATATGGAGCCTTGCTAGATTGAATCCCCGGGCCTGCAAGATGAGGAACCAAGTCACACTAAATGCTTTCAAGGCTGTTACTGTATGTGAGGATGAGTTTTCAGTCAGCTTACTTGGTGACCTTAGGGTATATATATATAATATTTATTATATATATTATATATGTATTCTATATATATATATATATATTATTTTTTATATATTTACATGAATGTAATAAAGAAGATAACCTAAAGTGTAAATATTTAACAGTACCGCAGCAATCAGGCTTAAAGTGACAGGTCTGCATTATGTTACATCGATCAGCCATCCTGTTTGAGCTTCATCCCTGTGCTTCATCCCCTGCACTTCGTCCCCTGCGCTTCGTCCCCTGCGCTTCGTCCCCTGCACTTCGTCCCCTGCGCTTCGTCCCCTGCGCTTCGTCCCCTGGGCTTCGTCCCCTGCGCTTCGTCCCCTGTGCTGGCCTGTTCTCCTCTGAGTGTCATTGCAGAGGAGTAACGAGTCAATCCCAGCAACCGTCCTGGCCCTTTCTTATCCGTCACCACTTCACCCATCTGCAGACATCAGTTCTCATATCCTGTTAATCTGAGCAAACAGCACGGCAGATAGCAGCTTGAAAGGAAATGCCTACTCACCTAGTGACAGAGACATCCTCGCGCTGCTCCCTCGCTCTCTCTGTCCGGTATGTTTGTCTCTGTCTGTAATCAGTACAAACACACCGACACCTGTTCTCTGCTGGTCACCACTGCCAGAAAGGTAAACTCGTCCTAATTGGCAGCAGATAATATATAGTTTAATTAATGCCCCCTAACAAAGTGCTCATCCTGTCTGTCATTAACCCGGCCTCCTCTACACACAGTTGGATACGGTGTGTTTGCATTGGTTTTCTTGACTTTTTCTCAGTTGTGATTCATCGATACGTATTACGCAGTTGCACGTTCAGTCATTTGGTTTGACTGGAAAATAAAGGTACCAGTTGCATAATGATCGTGCACCTGAAAGGTCCAGAAATAGACTTTGGCTTGATGTTTGTGTTGACAACTGTATCATCTGGTCTGACGTTGCTCCATTTCCATCTTCTTAGGCTCCACGGACATCGTGGCATGTTCTCTCCACGGCGTCCGACACCCTGTCACTGGCGCCATGCATATCATTATGGGTAGGCTCTCACGTTACCCTACGGAACACGTTCATCCGCCACAAACGTGACAAACTCTACGGACAAGACCCCGATCAGTGGAACAGATATTCACTGGGGGTACATTACACCCAGTGAAGATGTTAATATAATACATATTTACCATTTCCACCAGTGTTTGTGCATTCACTTGTGTGTGCTCGTTTTCAACTGTTTTAGCATGATATATTGCTTTTTCATCACAATATGACGACTGATAAAGAGGTAGTGGTTGGTTCATGCTGATGCTCCAGGATTGTGGGATGGATTGTGGGATGCGGTAGCATGAGGTAGGATTGTGGGATGCGGTAGGATGAGGAAGGATTGTGGGATGCGGTAGGATTGTGGGAGGAAGTAGGATGCGGTAGGATTGTGGGATGCGGTAGGATGAGGTAGGATTGTGAGATGCGGTAGGATGAGGTACAATTGTGGGATGTGGTAGAATGAGGTAGGATTGTGGGATGTGGTAGGATGAGGTAGAATTGTGGGATGCGGTAGGATTGTGGGATGTGGTACAATTGTTGGATGCGGTAGGATTGTGGGATGCGGTAGGATGAGGTAAGATTGTAGGTTGCAGTAGACACTGTTTCACACAGCAGATCTGTTTCTGTTGTCTTCTAGATCTGGTTAACAGGTCCCTTGGAAGAATAAACAGTCCCCGAAGACTGAGGAAGAAGATCTGTCACGCTGTCTCTCACATGTCCTCTGTTTCTTCTCATAGATGAGATAGGGCCTTAACACTTCCTTAGAGTAATCAACTGTTAACATAATGCAATAAGTCTTGTATGATCTAGCTGGTTATGGCTTGGTGAGTTTGGATCCTGGTGATCAGAGATTACAAACACCATGAACAGACCCTCTCACATGCTTGTGCACTTGCTCACACACACACACACACACACACACACACACACACACATTTATATTATACAGCTAGTAGCTTGTTTGCTGGATGAAGACTAACTGTTGTTCTGTTTGTCTGTTGGTCCGTGGTGGGGATTTAACGTGCCTGTTAGTGTCTGGTCCGTGGCCTTGGCTGTGCTGTGGGAGCCTCTCCTGAGCTTAACCTGACAGACAAGAGGATTGGGTTTGTCAAGGGATTACACACAGTAGAAGGACTTGTAATCACTAGAAAAACTACAGCACTAAATATAACTTGTAGATTTCTACTGCAGTGCAATAATGAAACATAATATCTCTCTTGAACGTGATAGAAACACACAGGACAATCAGGAATATTTGGTCCTTATTTTGTGGACATTCAAGCAATGCATTTTTAACAAATTCAGCCACTATATTATGAAGAAATAGCATCCAACCGTTGCATCCAACCGTCTGCATACTATACAAGTGGTAATCCTATTGAAACAATCACACATGCTACAATAGACATGCATTATTAACCTGATGATGACCTCCAATTCACAGGATAACCCTACTCTACAATCTTCTGTGTTCCACGCTATGGCCCATATGGTGCTGTAATCCATTTAGCTAACACTGAGTTAGATGGAACTTCTAACAACACCGTTGGTCAGGCAGTTTGGGTTCAGTTCAGTCCGTTTCTTTGGGTTCAGCTCAGTCCTTTTCTTTGGGTTCAGTTCTGTCAATATCTTTGGGTTCAGTTCAGTCTAGTTCCATCAGTGGTTATGTAGATGGAAGATTGGTATTCCGTTCACAGTCTTTTTTACACAGAATAGCACATGCACACTTTACACTCTAACAATATGTAGCAACATTCGATAATTCAGTGGAAAACATTGTATCCTTTTATATTCATCTTACATAGGGAAGCACAAAAACAACAATTCCCAGGTATATGTTTTGGCGTACCTCAACCCTACAGTATTCCCAAAAGAGGGCCTAACCTGCCTGTCATCACATTTACACACAGACACATGTTTCTCTTTCGGTCTTAGTAAGTGTCTAGCCTTTCTGCCTCGGAGGCAAAACAATGCAGACAGCAAGCCATAACACCTGACCCGTCCAGGCCATGCTGATGCTTAGTTACCACGTGGGTTGTCGCTTCTCTCATTAAGCAGCGTTTACGCATGTGAATATGACCAACTGGCGGGATGTTTTAGCCCTTCATGAATATTCATGAGTTATGGGGTCGGAAAGGCATTTTTGGCTGAGGCAAAAAGAGGTCAGGAATGTGCATGAGCCAGTAGATTTGGACCTGTGCCTGTAGGCCACAACAATGGCCGTGGCCTCAACTGACGACGATAGTTATTAACCGGAGTGAAATAAATGGTCATTTTGATCCTGGAATAAATGTAGCCGACCCGCTAGTGGTAGAACGTCGTACACATACTAGTCATAGCTTAGTCACCCAGGAGTTACCATCCCCATTACAGTACAATCGTGTGGTACTTTCACCGGTCAGTACACTCTTCTAAATGTCGATACCTACTCTTCTTCCTTTTCTTTTCCTTTGTTTCTGACTCTCTCCAGGCAACCACCAGGAGGTAGATGTGTGTAGTTTCAGTTCTTTTGGTCGCCTCCTGCGTTTTGGCTTTTCAGCCATGTTTGGTTTTGGCGGGCAGACGCTGGCCCTGGCAGAGAGCAATCGCTGGATCCCACCCGGGCAGAGGCGGGAGTATGCTGTGATCAAAACCCTGGCCAACCTCAAGTAAGTCTCTATAGTCACACCCATAGACACACTGTCACATATAGAGCCACAAACACACACACCTTGCTATTGAGGCAGAGACCGGAGTCTGTTCTAAACCCTGCCTTAACGCAATATACACAGTGGACTTGGGTCCTTCTTGTTCTAAACCAAACCCTGCCTTAACGCAATATACACAGTGGACTTGGGTCCTTCTTGTTCTAAACCAAACCCTGCCTTAACGCAATATACACAGTGGACTTGGGTCCTTCTTGTTCTAAACCAAACCCTGCCTTAACGCAATATACACAGTGG
>JACXGK010007220.1:0-26052 GCA_016801125.1 Novumbra hubbsi | reverse complement strand
CCGCTGCCGCCCCCTGCGGAGTTGCCGCCCCCTGCGGAGCCACCGCCGCTGCCGCCCCCTGCGGTGCCACCGCCACGGCCGGCCCCGCCAGAGCCGCGGCCGTCCACTGTGGAACTGCCGCCGTTGCCCGCCCTCCCTCCCTTGTTTGACTCTTGCGGCCTGGAGGCCGCGCTTTGGGGGGGGGCTCTGTCATGTCCTGGATGCGGGCCCCTAGCCATCTCTGTGCTTTGGGGCTCCCATTCAGGGCATGGCACATGCAACTTTGGAGTTGCTGTGGGTGTAATGTGACCGCTCCGTCTGCCAGATGAACTAGTCCTGGTCATCGTCAAATTCTCAGGGGCAATCTGACTGCCTATTTCAGCCTTGTGTCAGTAGCGTTATTATAGTGTGTTACATTGACTGCCGCTGCTATGTGCTGTTGTGCTTCGTAGTAGGACTGTTTTGTTTTTGCTGGGAGGTCACAGGAAAACCACACAGCAATAGTGCTGGGCTTCTGATAGCGTTATTGTTTGTTTGTTTAAGTGTTCTTCTCTATCAGGGGTATAATGTGACATTTCACCCAGTTATTTCTTTGTGACAAGTTGCACCTAATTGGTCAATATTGATGTTTGTTGTGCTGCCTACTCGGCTGTTTGGGAATGCTATATGTTGAGATCTGACATTGCTGGGGCAAGTCCTAACCTGCTGCCTCCATCTGGGAAGTACTATGGTTTGAGTGGAAGGGAGTGTTGGCTGACTTTTTTTTTTGCTTTTCTTTGCCATTTTCTCAGTTTTCTTTGCAAATGATTGACGCGTTTCCTCACCCCTGTTCCATTCACTATTTTATATGGGGGGGGGGGGGGCTCTCCTATAAGGTTTTCACTCACTTGAAGAAGCTAATAGCGGATGTGGTATTTCTGCATGAGACTAATTTATGCACTAAGGATCACTCAAGGCTGAACAACTCCAGGTTTTGTCAGGTCTTCATATTAATGTCCAGAGAAGTTGCAAATTTGATTGGCCATATAATTCCTTTATCCGCTACCAATGTAAATTCTGACAGTAATCTGAGGTATATGGACACTTTTTGACAAAAATAGATACAACCCATGATGTAGCACTTTGATAGTCAGTCATCAACCTACTTACCTTGACATCAACAGGGCTTTTATGTCAAAACAACCAGTGCTACTGCATTCCAGGATTGATTGGAAAGGAATGGCAGCATGCATTACCGGTAGATAGGATGTAGGTTGTTGCATGACTGTACAAACATTACAATCATTGATGCCAGAGACCAGACATACTGCATACTACAACTGTTTCCAAATAATGGTAAATTCCAGGGAACTTGCAATGCTATTACTCTTTGGTTGTGGTGTGTCCACGGAAGCACAGATACGTTTATTATAGGGATCTAAAGTAACATGACAATCTCACTGGTGGCTATATCACTTTTATGGACAGAACCCCCCACCAACGATCCCAGAGGATGCAGCCAGAAGTGCGTTAATGACATCCTGTGAAGGCTATACTAAAGTCCCACCTGCATTCATAAGTCCTACAGCCAGAAGTATGTTAATTACCTCCTGTGAAGGCTATACTAAAGTCCCACCTGCATTCATAAGTCCTACAGCCAGAAGTATGTTAATTACCTCCTGTGAAGGCTATACTAAAGTCCCACCTGCATTCATAAGTCCTACAGCCAGAAGTATGTTAATTACCTCATGTGAAGGCTTTACTAAAGTCCCCCTGCATTCATAAATCCTACAGCCAGAAGTGCGTTAATGCCATCCTGTGAAGGCTATACTAAATCCCACCTGCATTCATAAGTCCTACAGCCAGAAGTGCGTTAATGACCTCCTGTGAAGGCTATACTAAAGTCCCACTTGCATTCATAGGTCCTACAGCCAGAAGTGCGTTAATGACCTCCTATGAAGGCTATACTAAAGTCCCACCTGCATTCATAGGTCCTACCGCCAGAAGTGTGTTAATTACCTCCTGTGAAGGCTATACTAAAGTCCCACCTGCATTCATAGGTCCTACAGCCAGGATGACTATTCACCTATTGTAGATTACTCTATTTGAACAAAACAAATGGACCCACTTATCACTATTGCCTAAATTATCAAGGATAATGACAACAGAAAACACTACACAGTCCGATAACGTGATAAGATCAAGCTGCTTATTCCAAGGAAGGTGTCTGACTGCAGAAATACCCAGCAAAGAAATTCCTTACAGTGCTTCCTTCCAATTCTGGCGTTTGTAAAAAATGCAGTAGCACAACCAGTGCTACTGCATTCCAGGATTGACTGGAAAAGAATGACATTGTGCATTACAGGTAAATAGGATGTTGCATGACTGTACAAACCTCACAGGAATCTCTAATGCAACAGAATAGTCAAGGATGTGAACGTGGGTTTACAGAAACAAAACACCTTGCCAGTCATGCTAAAAGGATTTTTAGGAACGTGTTATTGTGGCTCGTATAGACTAGTTGTCACGTCTCCACCTGCTGCCAGACCCTCTTCCGGTCGCAGCATCATTCTGATCATTCTGTTGTTTCACAAATGTTCCATCCTAGCCAGAAAAGCTAAATGTTAGAGTGTTGTGTTGTACACCCAGGGGCGCAGCGATTGCAGCAGGGCCCACAACGAGAACCCAAAGCTACGGGCACCCTCATGGAGTTACATTGCTTTGTTCGCTCAGCTTGGATGCCGAGTGCTAGCATGGGTTGTTTACATCTCAGATCAAGTATGACGAGATATCAGTGAAATAAGGGTATATAGCAAATGATTCCACGGATGGTTTCACCAACAACATTTGGTTATTTCCAAAAGCATGATATTTAAGTTGGTTTTAAGAAAATAAATCTAATTAGTTTGTTAAATAAATCATTTTATTCAACTGTTTCAGTACAATGTTAAGGTAAGGCTATGTTCTGGGTCAAGTGTGTTGTTTTTCAGCAACGGTTGAGCTAGCAATCTAGAGACATCAGTCAGAATAATTTTTACAAGAATTTAAAAGACAATTTGGCTACTGTACCTAATGTAAAAAGTATCAACACAAAAGTGGAGCCCAAAAGAGGAAGGTTAAAAACTAAAAGGCAAAAGAGGCAGCAAAAATGATTGAACTAGATTCATATTTCAAAAACATCTCTGTGACAGAGCCATGTTGTCAGGTATCGGCAGATATGACCCTAAGCACACGCCAGGCCGGACAAGCTATCCCCGGTCCAGGTGGGGAGGAAGAGATATAAATATAGACATTAGTAGAAATATATATTTATTTTTGTTATTTAGCTAAGCTTGCTAGCATTAAGTAGGCTGACTTTGAACTGTTAAGTGATATGTTGTAGCGGGTTTTGGACACTAGACGGCAGTTACAAAGTTTAAAAGTACATGCTTACTGTAATGAAGCGACGAAGAAGTTGGGTGATTCGACAACAAAAACCTGTCTTTTATTTTCTTGTAATTTTCACTGTGTTTGTTGATGCAAGAGAGACATATAGAGTTTACTCAAATAAATCGTCAGAGAACATCTGTGTTGCAGAAGGTTCGTGGACATTCTGTTAATTGGACCGGTGTAGCTACACTCAGTAGTAATATTAATATATATTAATATAATATTGTTATGCTACTGTGTACACCCTAACATAAATACATAGACACATTTTAAAATGTTGGTTAGTTATAATCCAATATTGTTTCCATTGTTTTCCAATTATTTTCCTGCCATAGTAAACGTCAAAGTAAGAAATTGCATTTGTATCAGATTTAACTACATACTCACTTGCTCCTGATTAGTATCTGAAGCAGGGTTCATCAACTCGGGACCTCAAAACCAGTTCCACTTTTCATTGCAACCCTCTAATCAGGGACTAATTTAGACCTAAGGCAACAGGTGCGTCCAGTTAACAATAAGGTAGAACAGAAAACCTGCAGGCTCCGGCTTTCACAGGGTAAGAGTTGATGATACCTGATCTAAAGGATCGAAAGAAAACTCACTTTTCGATTTCAGTACTATGGAAGCTAGCCGTGCTGTAGTACTTGATCCGGGTCTGCAAGAGATTCTCCCCTGGTGCTCCTATCACACAACCCAGTTTTGTCTTACTGTGGTATGGTCGAGAAGGCAAGCAACACAAATAGCTTAACCCAACAGAGAAAGGATGCACCCACCCACCCATCCAGCCCCCCCCCAAACACACCTTCACACTCCTCAGCTCCAATCTTACCTTTACACCTCAGGTACCTTCCCAGGTGCTGGTATGGCTTCAAAGTTGATCAGGTAACCTGTTTATTACTCATACTTGTGTTTACTTGTATGTGGTTGCATGCAAATACAAATATTCCAGAAATTGATGACATTTCAAAAGTGAAACAGAATAGCAGCTGAGTAACATACAGCTAAAAAACTCAAACCTCTAGTAACCTATCCGGTTTAAGACTTTACTACAATGTTAAATGCATTACTACTGACAGTTTAATAAGCTCATTATCAACCATTCAATCAAATGTGTTTATAAACTCCCTGAAAAGGGCAGAAGAAACCTAGAGAGGAGGCAAATTCTAAGGGGTGGCCAGGCCTCTTATGGCTGTGCTGAGTACATGTCTGTTATTCTTCCAAACAAAATCCCCAAAACTGATGGAGCAATGCAGGTTGTCCCTGATCAAACATGAATGAGTAAATAAACATAAACAAATAAACACATTTCCATTCCATAGGCCTTGACACAAATAGGTTTACAGAGAGTTGTGTAAGCCATTTCAATTGAATTTGCAACTGGTGAAGTCCAGTCCATGTCAAGAAACATCTAAAAGATAAAGACACAGTAAGCGTCAGAGTTCAATTTGGAGTTTAGTGGCAACTAATGTAAATGGGTCGGAATAATCTCCAAAAACACTGTACTTTCCTGAAAAACACCTCTCTTGGAAAGACAGTGATTTGCATGTAGACTAATGTGGTTAAGTAGTACAAGACAGTATAGCACTTTAGACTTAATCATAATACCAAAAAGGTAATTCATCATTCCCTCAAAATGAATTATTTGATTGCAGGTTGTTCACACAATACATAACAATGGATATGCATGCATAACTGATGTCATGATTAAAACATAAAGGACATGTTGACACGGAAAGGTGTTCTTCTCGCTGTCAGTGAGAACATTTATTAACGTCAGTGTTGTTGCAGTATGCTCTCTACAACACTAGATGGTGGTGGTGGTGACTTGGCATTAATGAGAGGAATATCGTGTCAAACAGTAGCTCTGAGAGTTGATGTGTAGTCTATTCAAAGCCCTGTCTAACCAAACATCATCTCTTCATAAGTAGAATATAGGTCATGGTTTTAGATGACAGAGGATAACATCACAGTCAAAAAGTAGCCTATTGTCATAATTGAGTGAAAGTAAAGTCACTAAACAAAATAACACTTAAGCAAATGTTTACAAGTATTTGTTTCAAAAAGTATAAAAGGCAAACTCATAATCTAATATTTAGCAAGTCAGACCACACAATGTTTTCTCTATTTTATATGTGCTAATAGACAGCTGCACACTGCAAAACTCAGAAAGGATTTTTCTGGAATCCTGTCTTCTGTTAAGGGTTTGTGATAGGGATAGTTGGAAGTACATTTTTCCGCCGACTCCAGAAGCTTTTTGCCACCATCTCTTCTTTCCTCAGTCCTACATCGTCTCACTCTGTCAGCCACTTTGAGAGACATGTGCACCATCTTTGGTAATGTTTATCTAGGTGGCCAATAGTTTGGAATCTGACTGAGCCTTTTCAAACCATCAAAGGGAGGTTACAATAAACCAATTGCTGACAAATATGTCAACCTAAAACCAATTGGAGATGGACCTGAAAGCATTAAAAAAAGGGATTTGGTGAAACCACAACCCATTACGTCTGTAGGCTACTGAGTTCAACTAATCCTACAGAATGCCTTAAAGATGGCAGGGGTCAGTAGGCTCATGGACACTGGACAATCTGGCGTTACTTGGCTGTGTCAGATTTATTTAATTTGGATTTTTCAATTTGGATCAGCGTGTTAATTATTTTTTAAACGGAAATTCTGATTGGAGCTCAAGTAATTAGGAAAAATGTTACAGTTTTTTTAACACCCTGCATAAATACTGTTTTGATGGACTAGCTGCAAGCATTGTCCATCAGGACTGTAACTGAATCCAATCGCTCTCATGTCTATGCCATTGATCTTACACCAGCCATGTCCGTACTCCTTATCTTACACAAATGTTACAGTAGGCCTATAGAGATATTCAAGAAAATATCCTACATTCTGACCTATCGCCTGTGTCTTTAACCCTTAAAGGTCTAAGGCTTTCTTGGGATTTAAAATCTGCCTGTCACTATCTTGACCTTTTGACCTCTCAGGAGTTCATCCTTTATAGTAGAATGATCATGAACTATGTCAGCAACTTGTCATGATGCTCATGATGAAGCCTCCCAACTGATCTCGTAACATCCTCAGAGTGTCACTGACCTAGAGGCTCAGCGTAACGGGAGAAGAGAGCAGGGTTGGGTCTTTCCAGTCTGGGAAGCGAATGATGACAGCTCCGGAGGTCAGGAAGGGAATCCATAAAGGTCACTTAGTTTTTGTTCACAAGAGAGGGCATACAAGGTATGTTTGAGTTACACATATTAAGAGTTATAAATTTGCCAGATTAATAAACACATTATCTACAAAAATGTAACTTCCAAGCATGGCTTGTAATGAATATAGCAAGAAGAAACTATTAAGCTAAAAGATAAATGTTATGTCAATATACGCAGTAACAACTTTCCATATCATATATTTAGCATCATGCAGCTTAATTTTTGTAAATAGAAAACCTAAACTTACATAATCAATGACGTTGACTATTGACTCCGTTGACATAAAACTGTTACGCCGCGAAGATATTCTACAGAATGTCCAATGCCTTAACCAGACTCACCGAGGAAACCAATTAAGGCAAACCCCCCCCATAATTGAGAGGGGCGCATTACTGAGGTTGCATTTCTTATCATTTGGATACGTTCTGACTTATAACGCCTGCTTATAGGTTAAAGTATTTACAGCCAAGTGTGGTAGTAAAGTTACTTAGAGCGTGCAACAGAATTGGAATTCTAAAGTGATCAACAGGAGGACCAGCCCAATCTCACTTTACTGTTCTCTCCCACCTATCAGATTGTCTGTTGATGTGGTGTTTGGGGTCCTGTCTCAGTTGCACACTAGACAAACTGGACTAGAGATGATAGTTCAGACTGAACCTGCTTTCCAACAGCAAATCAAATCCTGTATTTGCTTCTCGCAGTTCAATGAATGTTATCCCCAAATAAGGCTGCAAGAATGTTTCAGAAATGACCATAAATATGAAGTATAAGTTGATGGTAATTTAGACAAGCGATTGTAAGTTACGAACGCTGCTTTACAGTACCATTGTTGTGGTCCCTTGTCAGAGAGCATGAGAGAGATGAAGTTGCAGGAGGCAGAGTTGGATGTGGAGGCTCTACTGCAGGCCCAACATGACCTGGTGAACATTTACTGTGAGGAGGTCACATTACAAATGGAGGAGCGCTATTGTATATTTCGCTTTCTGAAAGCAGACGGTCAGCACCTAAGAAGCATCTGTTTGAGTTCAAGCATATTTTCACCTTTGACATTGATTTGACGATGGACCATAACGAGCTATCATTAAAAAGCAGAATGTTTATTGTCTCTTTCAAAATTCACCTTTAATACTTTGATGACAGACGTTTTTTAAATCAACAACTCCATATAACCGTATCTTCTTTAATGTTAGTCCTTCATGACATACATAAATCGTGCCAGGGCAGACAAAAGCTTTGACTGGGTTGGGCTGGATGGAAGCTGCCCTTACATTTCTGTGTTTCATCTTTTTGTTGACATATGTGTCAGTCCTTCACTGTTAACAGAGTAAACTGTATCATCAATAACAAAACCTGAACCTTATTCATATTGGGTTTGGAATTGGTAGTGGTATATTTAAGATAAGTTTAGGTTTTAGTTGGAACAGAAATCTGCCAGAAACAGACTTTCTCAGATTTTCACATCCCCACAATGATAGAAAACAAATGTGTGTATGCATTTCTGTTAGTATATGCTACATGAATAGCAAAACATGAAACAAATTGACACAAAGTACAAAACAAATATGACACCAATAACAATATACTAAAACAGGTACTAAAGTTGCACTGCATTGTCTTTGTAAAGGCATCATTTTGTTTATCAATGTAACTATCACTTATACCATTATTTCCCAAAAAGAAGAACTAAAAACGTAAGAAAAAGCCATAAAGAAACTATGATTTTTTTTATTTTGATGATAACGGTGAAATCCTAGGAACTAGTTAGTCCTGGTTACTACAAAAACCACAATACATTACTGGGAAAAGGTCCCCGGATGAACAACGAGAGTTGGGCGCGAGACAAGGAGGTGGTGGTGTCGTTTTAAGAAGATAACCAGTTAATGGGATATTTTAACATTCCTGCTTTAACTGTGAGTTGCGTACATGGTTTTGGCTGGTTAACGATTTTCAAAACGTTATTAGTTTTTACTATCTAGTCTGTAGCTTAGCCGTAGCTTAGCTGTAGCTAGCTTTCGCTAACTCTTAACTTCACAGCTACGGAAACACAAGCGCGTGCTAGCAAAGTGGCTAGCTGACTGATTCACATAGTTCCAACTCCGGTCTTCGCAGATCGTTTAAACCTTCAATTGCTTTACACAGCCGTTTGCTTTTCACTAACTAATACTGTATATAGAGTATTTCTACTTAGCTATTTTGCCAAGTTAGTGAAGTAACTTTAACATAGGTGCAACCAAACAAGAGATTTGAGAGAAATCCATCACCTCTAGTAAAACATTCTTCCAGCTAGCTTGTCTGCTAACAGGCTAACGAAGTAACGCGTTGGGTAACTAGCTTAGCTGGTCGTTAATAAAGTTTTCCACTATATTTTAAGCATTTAGTTCTGCATTTTGACTATGTTTAACGGTATGTCTGTGTCAAGGACAAGCTTTGAAGATGTGTGGTGTGTTTTACTTTCAGCTCGTCATGTGACTGCAAAGATGCTGTAACTAGCTTGCATTGATTTGTTGAACAACATTGTTGGGTCATATTCTCCCCCTGAACCTCTTTCATTGCTCTTTATTTTAGGCACCATAGTCACCAGTGTGGATGAGGGAAGCATGCAGACCATAAAGTGTGTGGTGGTGGGTGATGGGGCAGTGGGTAAGACTTGCTTGCTCATCTCCTACACAACCAATGCCTTTCCAGAGGAGTACATCCCTACTGTGTTTGACAACTACAGTGCCCAGATAAGTGTGGATAGCCGCGCCATCAGCCTCAACCTTTGGGACACCGCAGGCCAGGAGGAGTATGACCGCCTGCGTACCCTTTCCTACCCCCAGACCAACGTCTTTATCATCTGCTTCTCCATTGGCAGCCCTTCCTCTCATGCCAATGTAAGGCACAAGTGGCACCCAGAGGTGTCCCATCACTGCCCCGGCGTTCCAGTGCTGTTGGTGGGCACTAAAAAGGATCTGCGTGGAGACACAGAGGCGTTGAGGAAGTTGAAAGAGCACGGCTTGGTCCCTACCAACCTTCAGCAGGGCAACGCCTTAGCCAAGCAGATCGGAGCTGTCAAATACTTGGAGTGCTCGGCACTGATGCAGGATGGCGTGAGGGAGGTGTTCGCAGAGGCTGTCCGAGCTGTTCTCTACCCTGTTACTAAGAAGAGTCCCAAGAAGTGCCTTCTGTTATAACTATGTGCCTAGACTGTAGGGGACTGGGGGAAGAGACTCTCAAGTGGCACTGACATTTTGGCTCTCAATACGCCTTCCACGTTTTAACGTTCGCCGCTGTTTGCGTGGCCTAGCTTTTTATTAACTGACTGTTGCTCAAAGTGTTGTCTCCAATAATGATGTGGTTTTAATTGATGCCACCAACCGTCTAAGGAATCTCCGGAAAAAACCAAAGCCAAAATGCCAATGGATTTCAATGGTGCCTTTCCAGCCACTTGCTGCCTCAATTATCACCAGCTGCAAGCTTAAGAAGATTACGTCTGATTTGACCCCTATGGTTTTCTTCTTTTTCAGGCCAGTCTTTATGTTTTGGACTTTTTCGGTTTCACTTGCTCTAGTTTTAACCTGATGTGTTTTTACAGGAATTGATTGTTAATCAGCTAGTGTCCCTCTATTATTACAGTAACTCCTGTGGCAACTTTGCTCTTAGTGCATTAAGATTGTGAATAAGCCGCTTGCTTCTAACATGATTCAGGGTGGCAGGATCTGCGAACTAGCCTTTGCTGGTATGAGATGAGCAAGGTGTATATAGTGTCAAAACAGCAGCACACTCTGAATTGATCATGTGTGTCTTATTGCTATACACGTAACACTTCTCTCGCATTCAGTAAAACTGAGCATTCTCTTACACAATGCTTTATTGTGAAAACAATGTCCTGATTGTCTGTGAGTGAATACAGATTTAGATGTCCATGTCTGCTCAGTAAACAGATCTCCCAAAGATGTATATGTTACACGTAGTGCATTTGGGTCAAGCCAGGAAAAATTGTACTGATCGCCGGTTATTACTGACAACAGCCCCATGCTTATAGTTGTTGATTTGTGATGAGGCATGTTATGACTATCGCTACACATTAGGATATAACATGACAGATCCTGTAATGTGTAGCGTTTCTGCCTGCATGGAGCTACGTATGCTTATTTGTGGCTAACTATGAACTTGTCTATGACAGTGGCAAGTACGGTTGGTGTGTTTAATGCTGCATCCTTGACAGAAAGGGCTGCTTCATGAATGTGCTTGTTGGGTTGTGGGGAGGAAGAGTGTCTCAGTGCTGCACAGCAGATGGCCTCCTGTGGCAAGTACCTACAGTCCCCCAAAGACCTTTTACAAGATGTTTTTGTTTGTTCCTGATGGTTTTCTTGGTATGACTAGTTCTGTTATTTGCCCTGGTACATTTGATGTTATGACAGGTTCCTACAACCAAAAATGTTTGCGGTTGGTGATTCTCAAGGACCTGAGTTGGGGAGCTCTGTCATATGGAATGAGTTAATGGGCTCCTTTTGTCATTAAGGGCCAAATGGTCAACATTTGTTCTTTAGACTGCAGCACTGAATTAAATGGAAAGTATGGCATTTGATGGAAACCTGTTTATGTGGTAAACATTCTGACTGGAATCGAAATGCGGTGTAAACCTGCAGTCTGTAGCTCAAAGCGTTAAGGTGCACATCCTCTGGAAGTATTTGCCTTCTGAAACTGACAAAATGCCACTCAACACTGCCTGGCAATTAAATGGGTTCTGTTGGAGGATCTCTGTCTTGACTGCTAATTTGCTATGACATGTGTTAGCAGATATAAAGGGTAAGTCGCCTTACATATCCCTTTTAATTCTTTGGATCTAAAAACAGTTTTGTACTACCAACTAGAGGATTGTTTTTTTTGTTATTAGAAAGACACATTTTGGTGGGTTTTTTGTTTGTTTTTTTAACTCTGGAGTCCAAGACTTCCATTGGTCCTCCATTTAATTCCAGATACAAGTGCTGTGGTATTTTACTACTTGTTAAAACACTCAACTTGATTTATGTTTTGATTTAATTATATATATATTTTTACAAAGAAAGTCCATGTGCTTATTGTAATACAATGTATTCTATTTAGATTGTTACCTTACATTGTGTAGTTATACATTTTACCTTTACAAAGTTTTACTTTAATAACAAGATGCTTACCCTAAATGTTTTAAAATGTATTTCATAAACCTAGTAATCAAATGCAATCTAAAGGAAAGACCAGTGTGTTCAATCTAATAATGGGTCATCATAACAGTTCCCACCACCTGGAAATAAAGTGTCAATGGGATCTCCTATTCTCACTTAATGGCTGGGTCCTCTATGCCAATGGTACAGTGATACCAAACCATGATTTCCCATTGGCCAGACTTGCCTGCACATACAAATCCATTGTATTTGTTAGTTTGTCTCCAGATTGTTTAGATTAACATCATGGGATTGCACACTGTAGCATCAACTTTGGCCTGTTTTCATTGTATTTTCCTGAAAGGGCTGAATTTCGCCTTGAAGTGTGTCACAGGAGTTGATGGTGGTGTGTATTTTTGACTCAAGCACTGTGGAACTTTATTATGAATAACTGTAGAGGCGCCCAAATCTACCAAATTCTGTGGGAAGTATCCATCATGCCAAATAAAACCTTAAAATTTCTGTCTGTGTACTGTTTTCATTTTTATGTTGCTTTGAGTAAGACTGACTGCTGAATACAGTGTACAATACCTACAATCGTTTTTCTCCTAACTTAGACTTAATCCTTGTTTGTGAAACCGGCCCCCAGTGTAACATGTTTAACGTAAATGCTATTTTAATATAGACATTATTTGAGTAATCATAACATGAGTGACATTTCTGCTATTCCGTACTATTATTCTGAAGGTGTCCTGAATTTCGTGATCCGGAAGTATTTCTTATAATAAAAAAAGCACATTTATGAAATGATATATCGTTTTAACTACATAAACGGCGGCTGGAACGGAGGCAATCGTTGGAGAAAGAATCCTTTGAGGGAATTTATCTGGTCTGTGTTTTATGGTTTATGGTGGATTTACAATTCCACCGGAATGCAATTCCAAAACCTCCGTCTAGTGTCGAACGGAACGGAAACCAACTGTGCGCACGCGCATTGAGCATTGTAGTTAAAATTTGCTCTAGACCAGTAGATGTCTGCATGGACTAACTATGAAAACAAATAAAAATCGATTTTCATTCAAAAATAATGCCAATTCGAAATTATTTTAGTCTGCGTGCAAGCTTTCCGGCAATGATTACGGCATGTGGACCCCGGCGTAGTGAGAAGAGATCGTACTAGAAGGTGGTAATGAAGATCATAACTAATTAGCAGCTAGCTGCAATTTGGGTCCGTGGATATATACTTTTGATATATACAATTGGTTTTCCTAACCGATTAAAGGTAACGCAAGGTAAGATTAAACCTAGCTGTCCAATGTTTTCCTCGCAGCAATTCATGTTGGTCATTTCATCTCATTTGTTTTGATGTTGAAGTACATGCATGAAAGGCAATACGACTTCCATTAGCCAATTGTTTTACCACACATTTGATTGTAACGTCTTTACTTCTGGGAGGACTGTACAAACTTAATTGTGCTTAAAAGTGTTGCACTGAGCTCCTTGATGGAAGAGGCATGATTATATTGTTATTTCAGTATCTTAGTAAATCTAATTGGTTCCAACTATATATGTACTAAGTAGATGACTGAAAAGGGGGCGCTGTTCTGAATTTACCGTCCGCCATTACGATACTTTTTATAAGTAATGCATTTATAAGTTATGGTATTATGTCAGCAGACAATATCAACATGTCAATTTTTTCGAGGTTGTGGGATTGAAAGCAAAGCATGGTCTGCCTGCAGAACACACTATGACTGGGATAAAAATCACAAATACTGTAATACAATGGTCAAAATAAATTAAGAATAACTTTCTAATATTGAAGGAAGTGCAATACTACAGCAGTCTTTTGACACGTATACCTGGATGGACTTGCTACTGGCTGTGTGTCACCTGAAAATGCTAATAAAAATTTTCAGGTTGCCTATATTCTTACCCTTCGTTTTAGATTTCTAAACTGTATTTCGCATGGATGATGTACACGAATGCCAAAGTTGTTTTTGTCAGTCAAAACCAGAGATATAAAGATACAGCTCTCTGGTTGTTATTTTGTATAAAGTGCCATGCGCTCACTCCTTTATGCACCAATACTGATGACTGGTCATTAATGCACTATTTTCAGAATTATGATTATGTAGACAAAACATAGAGAGAAAAAAATACATTCCAGTATGAAATGCCAGCATTAAAAGTATGAAATGCCATTTGGTTCTTGTGATTGAATGCATTAATCGTACATGGATATAAATAGTTGATGGGTCGCGTCACTCTCCATCGCTCCTTCTCGCAAACACAGCATGTCTGATTCAGACAGTGATGAAGACCAAGACCGCCCTTTCTCTCTCACTGGCTTCCTCTTTGGGAACATTAATGAAGATGGTCAGCTGGAAGGGGACAGCGTGCTTGACACAGTGAGTGAATGGATACTTTTGAACCCTCAACCAGTTGATGTTGATATCTTGCCCACTATGTCTTTGGTGCAGTGATGCTTGTGAGGATAGAGGTCAACGTGAATTAGACATGTTCATTGCTGCGGTTGTTTATCCATTTTCCCTGGGCACCGCAGGAGTCCAAAAAGCACCTGGCTGGTCTCGGCTCTCTGGGACTTGGCAACCTCATCACAGAGATCACTGCCAGTGAGGATGATGATCCTGACGGGGATGGAGACACAGGGGGCACGGACGCAGAGGGTAAGGAAAGGGCGTGGCTGTGGGCCGGGTACTTCCTTGCCCCACATAACCCGCTGACTTGCATGCAGTTAAAATGTGTGGTCTTATCTCTTACTTTCCAGCATTACTGTAAAAAAATGAAGGACGTTCTTATTGTCTCTCAGGCTGGGTGAAGAATGATGCAGATGCAGTTGATTATTCGGACATCAGCGAGGTGGCTGAAGATGAAACTAAGAAGTATCGCCAGGCCATGGGCAACCTGCAGCCTACTAGGAGAACAGGTACAGTTCCATGTTATTTAACAAGTAGCAGCCACAGCATTAATCTTATAACAGGGCCCGACTTGAAGTAAGATGGCCCTCGTTGATTCGGCCACTGTTAATTAGCTAATATGTATGTATGTATGTAGCTTATTTACATAATTAAAGACTTTGAATGGTCAGTCACTGGAGACCATTTCTGTCTCTTTCTCAGACGATGAGGATGACTATGATGCGGATTGTGAAGATATTGATGCTAAGCTAATGCCTCCCCCACCTCCTCCAAGTCTTCCTACACCTGGTGGCAAAAAAGAAGACTCATCTCCCACAGCCGCGGGTGGTAAGGATTCATTTACGGGTCAAAGTGCCTTAGTAGCCTTGTAAGCACAGAGCTCCTTGTAATGTTTAGTTATTTTTAAATTTACTTTATTTATGAAAATGTTATATCTTATCTGGTGCATTTGAGCCACAGAAGCATGAAAGTAATAGGTGATAGAGGATCATGGCTGTGCAACGGAAGAGAGTTCTAGGTCTGAAACACAAGCTACTATTTTTAACTTTTTAAGGTGAGCTTTGTGAAGTCCAGAGCTCCCAAGGAAATGGACCAGACGCTTTAAGATCAGTTTCCCAGACTTGACCTTGACAATATCATCTGCAGCCTCCATTACCATTATCGACCATCTTTTGTCTCTCAACTGAACTCGTGACCTGACTCTCAGGAGATACAGCATTAACTGGCCTGTCATGATGTATAGTAGCATGCTTGGTTCCCTGTAGCAAACTTGGCAAGAGCCCCACCCCATGCCACCGTAGGGCTGTCGGCTAAATTCCAACCGGGGACCTGCCTTCTACATGACTACAATGTAAATGTTTGTCTGTGGTTCTTTAAGCACTTTAAGGTTCTAGGATCCGTGCTATAAAAGTTAAACAAAGTCTGACTATGCTTCTCCACAGTGGGGGATGGGGGAGAAGGGATCATCCTCCCCTCCATCATCGCACCCTCCTCTCTGGCGGAGAAGGCGGACTTCAGCAGCTCCTCGGACTCGGAGTCGGAGTCGGACCGGCCCTCCGCAGGCTCTGGGTCTGGGGGACCCCCGGCCTCCCTCAGCCTGCCCCTGGCGGGCATCATGCAGAAAGATGCGGCTAAAGCCCTGCCTGGTGTCACCCAGCTCTTCCCAGAGTTCAGGCCTGGAAGGGTGAACTGTCCTTCATTTATAGCCGCGTTGTGATTGGGTCATGAATGCCTTTCCAAGGTTGGAGGAGTGAATGTCCCTTCTCTGCTCTGAACCCATCCAGGTGCTGCGCTTCCTTCGTCTGTTTGGCCCTGGCAAGAACATGCCGTCAGTGTGGCGAAGCGCCCGCAGGAAGAGGAAGAGGAAGCACCGCGACCCCCATCCAGGGACCCCCCCACCAGAGGGCACTGAGCCCATGGAGCAGCAGGGATCCGAGAAGAAGTCTGGCTGGGAATATGAATACGCCGTGCCTCCACCCCCAGAGCAGTGTCTGTCTGACGACGAGGTCAGTGTCTGTCTGACGACTGGGTCAGTGTCTGTCTGACGTTGGGGTCAGTGTCTGTCTGACGACTGGGTCAGTGTCTGTCTGACGACGGGGTCAGTGTCTGTCTGACGACGAGGTCAGTGTCTGTCTGACGACGGGGTCAGTGTCTGTCTGACGACTGGGTCAGTGTCTGTCTGACGACTGGGTCAGTGTCTGTCTGACGACGAGGTCAGTGTCTGTCTGACGACGGGGTCAGTGTCTGTCTGACGACGGGGTCTGTGCCTGTCTGGCGACGGGGTCTGTGGCTGTCTGACGACGAGGTCAGTGTCTGTCTGACGACGGGGTCAGTGTGCCACATTACTGTCAACGTTACTGGAAGCCAATTCCAGCAGTTGGAATCAATACAGCTGTACAGTACCGGTCAAATACTTGGCACACTTACTCATTCAACGGCTCTGTTTTCTTAGAAATGCTCAAAAGCAATGAATAAATAGTAATCAGTTCCCTCCCTCCGCTCCCCAGATCACCATGATGGCCCCAGTAGAGGCCAAGTTCTCTCAGACCTCTGGAGACGGAGACAAGGTGGCAGAATCTCGGCCCAAGGTGGCCGAGTGGCGCTATGGTCCGGCCCAGCTGTGGTACGACATGATGGGGGTCCCTGAGGATGGAAGTGGCTTCCATTATGGCTTCAAACTGAAGGAGGATGACAGCGATGAGCAGGAAAGGGAGAGACCAGAACCGCCGGAACCTTCCATAGAGGTCAGCGCCACAATGTTTTTCACTTGTGTTTACAAGACACGGAGTGCCTTCAGGCAATCAACTGTTTAAACAATAATTCATGTTCTCCTCGCCACCGTTTGGTTGAAACGAAATACAGCCTTTAAAGTTATTCCCAATGTATTTTTCTAATTCTGTCCAGGAGGGCAGTGGCGACGAAAAGGACCAGCAGGCCCTGGAGAACGAGCTCTTCCTGATGGTCACGCAGCTTCAGTGGGAGGACGACATCATCTGGAACGGAGAAGACGTGAAACACAAGGGCACTAAGACCCAGCGGGCCAGTCTGGCGGGGTGGCTGCCCTCCAGCATGACCCGAAACGCCAACGCCTACAACGCCCAGCAGGGTGAGAGACCCACCCACTGACTTGCATCACGACATTCCCCCGGCGCCACAGCTAACCCCAACCCCAGTCCGTCCAGGGAGCTCAGTGGCACGTGTATTCATGTCTTCATTTGTGTTTGTCTGCTTTGGCCTGTCTAGGTTTTCATGATGTCTATCTACACTCTACAGGTCTGAGCCGGAGTAACTCTCAGCTGGTGCCCCCTACTCCTCCACCCATGCCCAAAGCCCCCTCCCTCGGCTCCAAGAGGGACAAGCACACCCACGACCGCCACGGTAGCGATGCTTTTCACCTGGTTGCTTTCGGAGTGCGGATTGATGAACGATGCATGTTTAACTTCCTTACCTCTTTTTGTTCGCCTGACGAGAGTGCAACGAATGTGTCACCGTCACTATTCGCTTCCTTTTGGTGTCTCCATAGCCTCTCATGAAGATGACGCCCAGTGGTTTTCCATCTTTCCCATTGACAATGAGGAGCTGGTGTACGGGCGCTGGGAGGACAACATCATCTGGGATGACCAGGCCATGGATCGCATTCTGTCACCCCCTGTCCTCACCCTGGACCCCAACGACGAGAACATCATTTTAGGTTCTGACCCTGAGGGAACTTTTTTGAATGATGTTTTTAGGTGGTCAAAGAAATTGGGTGAAGAAATTGTTAAATGGCTTCTTCGATCTTCATCAGTCTGACTGTTAACTTGTCTTTTTGCAGAAATCCCTGATGAGAAGGAGTCTGAGCGTACGTCTCACTCTCCTTCCAAGGAGAACAAGAAGGAGTCTGCCCTGAAGAAGAGTCGCATCCTGCTTGGGAAGACTGGGGTCATAAAGGATGAGCCTCAACAGGTACCATCAGACATGGTCAGGACTCGTAACGTATGTCTGTAGTCTCCGAACCTAAGCTGTTTTAACCTCCTCTATGTTGTGCCTTCAGAACATGTCCCAGCCTGAGGTGAAGGATCCATGGAACCTGTCCAATGATGAATTCTATTACCCCAAGCAGCAGGGCCTGAGGGGCACCTTTGGTGGCAACATTATTCAGGTGAGCACTCCGTTCCCCTGCTTATGAGCTCGGGTCCCCCGCTTATGAGCTCAGGTCCCCCGCTTATGAGCTCGGGTCCCCTACGGATCGATCAGCCGTTAAAGTCAATAATGGATGGTCCTAACCACACAGTAGATGACCATCACTGTCTGTCTTTCTCTGCAGCACTCCATCCCTGCTGTGGAGTTAAGGCAGCCATTCTTCCCTACCCACATGGGACCCATGAAGCTGCGCTCCTTCCACCGGCCCTCCCTAAAGAAGTACTCGTTTGGGGCGTTGTCCCAGCCAGGCCCCCACCCAGCACAGCCCCTCCTCAAACACATCAAGAAGAAGGCCAAGGTGATGTTTCATCCTAATCACCACCATGCTTGTCTCGGTTTTAACAGATGTAAACCTGTCTGTGTGTGATTTATATTAAACCTCCCGTTTGGTTCCCCGTAGATGCGAGAGCAGGAGCGCCAGGCTTCCGGAGGAGGAGACATGTTCTTCATGCGGACAGCTCAGGATCTGACCGGGAAAGACGGAGACCTGATTCTGGCAGAGTACAGCGAGGAATACCCTCCTCTTATCATGCAAGTCGGCATGGCAACCAAGATCAAGAATTACTACAAGAGAGTGAGTTGGTGACACCTGTTCATAATTAGTTCCTTTTTTTTTGTTTTTACAGAATTCATTATAATCTGTGATCGACTTGAAACCTTTCTGTTTTCCCTCAGAAACCAGGCAAGGATCCTGGAGCTCCAGACTGTAAGTATGGAGAGACTGTATACTGCCACACCTCACCCTTCCTGGGCTCCCTGCACCCTGGACAGCTGCTGCCGGTCAGTAACAACGTAGCCAATAGTAGCCTGCTAACCACAGGGAGGATATGGACTTATCTCATTTTAGTCCCGAAAATCCACGCCAATGCTTTGGCTTTGTTTCTTTCAGGCCTTTGAGAACAACCTTTTCCGGGCCCCCATCTACCTTCACAAGATGCCCGAGACTGATTTCCTGGTGCTGCGTACGCGGCAGGGCTACTTCGTCAGAGAGCTGGTGGACATCTTTGTGGTCGGCCAGCAGTGTCCCCTTTACGAGGTCCCTGGGCCCAACTCCAAACGAGCCAACACCCATATCCGAGATTTTCTGCAGGTATATCTTACATCTTTCAATAGACACCAGAGGTAATAAATGCAGACTCACATACACTTATGTTCCTCTGGCTCCTCCTCTGTTTAGGTGTTTATCTACAGGTTATTCTGGAAGAGTAAAGATCGTCCTCGGAGAATCCGCATGGAGGACATCAAGAAAGCTTTCCCCTCACATTCTGAAAGTAGCATCAGGAAACGTCTCAAACTCTGTGCCGATTTCAAGCGTACAGGTAGATGGCTAATCTTGGATAGTCTCGTGTTCGTACACTGTCCTGCATTGTATGTCCTGACAAAGATTAAGCGGAAATGCACAATGGCCTTGTGAACATTGTCTCTCACGACTAACGTTCTGACCGTGTGATCTCAGGGAAGAGGTGTAAGAGAGGGAGTTGTAGGGTGTAAACTCAGATGGTCTGCATTAATTTAACAGACAGGCGTCAGGAAAGAGAGAGGTCAGCATGTTACAGAGTTTACCCTGGAGGTAAGATGTGGTCTGAGGAAAGCATTAAAAAGTTTCTATTCAGGGGTCTCTTCAGGGGTTTCTATTCAGGGGTCTCATTATTTAAATATTTGTTTTAGGACTGAACATTCCACTCAATGCTTTCTCATTGGGCATTACAAAGGCTTAAGAACACGATACTCTATCTAAAGAAGCAACACTATTTGCAGGAAAACATTTTGATGTGGCCACACTAACTTTGATCTAGCTTTGTTAGCATTGCTTTCTATTTTTATTTCCACTGAAATGTGTTCATTCCCAAAATAACACAAAAGCTGCTTTTCAACCTACTTAGTGACCGTGTTTTGGAAAGAACAACATTTCACTCTAATTGTAGGTCCTATTTCATAGATCAGAAACACTGGAGAGGTAACTTGGCAAGTGTGTAATTATGACACAGTTTAAGTTACTTTACCCGCCCCTTCTCACCAGGAATGGACTCCAATTGGTGGGTTCTTAAGCCTGACTTCCGGCTGCCTACTGAGGAAGAGATCAGGGCCATGGTATCTCCAGAGCAGTGCTGTGCCTACTACAGCATGCTGGTGGCAGAGCAAAGACTCAAGGTAAGACTGGCAGGCTCTCTGTAAATGCCCCCACTGTTCTACCCGTTCTGTACCATGCCATGACGGTTTGTCTGTCCTCCAGGATGCAGGATATGGTGAAAAGTCCTTCTTTGCCCCTGAGGAAGAAAACGAGGAAGACTTCCAGATGAAGATAGATGATGAGGTTCAGCTCAAGTCTTCTTCCTTTTCGAGACGTTTTGATGAACAGGTTCTCTGACGCTGAACCCCCCCCCCCCCAATGTAACCGGCATTCTCTGTGGTCCACCCTAGGTCCGCACGGCCCCCTGGAACACCACGCGAGCCTTCATCGCTGCCATGAAGGGGAAGTGCCTGCTGGAGGTCATGGGGGTGGCTGACCCCACAGGGTGCGGCGAGGGATTCTCCTATGTCAAAGTGCCCAACAAGCCCACCCAACAAAAAGTAAATCCCCCAACAACCCCCCACCCCCCACTAACTCAGCCCCGTCGCGTATCTTTGCTGCCGGGGTCTCTAACTCAGCCCCGTCGCGTATCTTTGCTGCCGGGGTCTCTAACTCAGCCCCGTCGCGTATCTTTGCTGCCGGGGTCTCTAACTCAGCCCCGTCACGTATCTTTTCTGCCGGGGTCTCTAACTCAGCCCCGTCGCGTATCTTTGCTGCCGGGGTCTCTAACTCAGCCCCGTCGCGTATCTTTGCTGCCGGGGTCTCTAACTCAGCCCCGTCGCGTATCTTTGCTGCCGGGGTCTCTAACTCAGCCCCGTCACGTATCTTTGCTGCCGGGGTCTCTAACTCAGCCCTGTCACGTATCTTTCCGTCAAATATACTCTGTAATTGCCTCTGAAAATAAAAACGATATTTCATTTCTAACCCCTCAGCTGTTGTGTGATGATCACTGCTGAAGCCTGCTGTTTGTTTAGGCTCAGGATGACCGCGAGCCGCAACCTGCTAAGAAGACCGTGACCGGGACCGACGCCGATCTGAGGAGACTGTCACTCAAGAACGCCAAGCAGCTGCTGCGCAAGTTTGGTGTTCCGGAAGAGGAGGTCATTTTTTTTGAGACATCACAGCGATGATAGAATACACAATGTCCTCGTTTTCCTAATTGATTCCACCAACCTGACGAATGGAGGTGGCATCAATCTGTTAAACCTCTGTGTTTCAGATTAAGAAGCTGTCGCGTTGGGAGGTGATCGACGTGGTGAGGACCATGTCTACGGAGCAGGCTCGCTCAGGCGAAGGGCCCATGAGCAAGTTTGCCCGCGGTTCCCGGTTCTCTGTAGCTGAACACCAGGAGCGCTATAAGGAGGAGTGCCAGAGGATTTTCGACCTCCAGAACAAGTGAAGCACTCCTGTCCCTACGTTCTCTAAATAACCTGTAAATTAAACCATATCCAGTAGAGTAACACATGTTCTACCCTCTGCTTGTCTCCAGAGTATTGGAGTCTACTGAGGTCCTGTCAACAGACACGGACAGCAGCTCGGCGGAGGACAGTGACTTTGAGGAGATGGGAAAGAACATTGAGAACATGCTGCAGAACAAGAAGACCAGTTCCCAGCTGTCCAGGGAGCGGGAGGAGCAGGAGAGAAAGGAGCTGCAGAGGATGCTGATGGGGGAGGAGAGCGATCGAGACCACAAGGGACGCAAAGCACGCAAGGGCTTCTGTGAGTGGCGTGCCAGTTTAACCTGCACCGCCGGGGTTTTACCAACACCGCCGGGGTTTTACCAACACCGCCGGGGTTTTACCTACACCGCCGGGGTTTTACCAACACCGCCAGGGTTTTACCAACACCGCCGGGGTTTTACCTACACCGCATACATGAACCAAACTTCTGGCCTGATTTGCGTCCGTTTTTTTATTTATTTTTTACATGTAAACAGGTGGAAATCTTAATTTTGGCGCTCTACCTTCCCAATGAGACCTGGTACACTTTTCTGACCGTTATTCTCCCACGGCCACTCAGCTCTATAGACGATTTCTTGCTCCGTGGGTGTTTGAGTAAATAAGGGTTGACTTGTCTGTAGGAGGAGGTTCAGGAAAAAAACAGAAGCACCTAAAAACATTTCACACTGGCAATTATTTCACCAGCTACAGCACTTGATCAATGGGCAGGACTATGGTAGTTACCAGGTAAACAACACAGTGAGGTTATACTCTTTCTAGGACAGGAGGCAAGGCACCTGCATATTTATTGAGCCGTACTCCTTGTATAATGACATGTAAGGTGACAACATGTCATTATACACTGTCTTTATATGTTGTGAATAGAAACTAGTATTTACACATTATGTTATTAAAGCCAACCATATTTGTTGTACTCTAAACACACTCCAAGTGATTGTGCACTTTTCCACACATGGATTTTGGTCATTTTGTGTATTAACAGGAGCTGGTGTAACTGGTTAACAGGAGCTGGTGTAACTGGTTAACAGGAGCTGATGTAACTGGTTAACAGGAGCTGGTGTAACTGGTTAACAGGAGCTGGTGTAACTGGTCAACAGTAACTGGTTAACAGGAGCTGGTGTAACTGGTTACCAGGAGCTGGTGTAACTGGTTACCAGGAGCTGGTGTAACTGGTCAACAGTAACTGGTTAACAGGAGCTGGTGTAACTGGTTACCAGGAGCTGGTGTAACTGGTATCTCTGTCCCTGCAGCCAGTGCCTTGTCCACAGGCTCCCATAAAGATGACGACACGTCCTCGGTCACCAGCCTGAACTCATCCGCTACGGGTCGACGCCTCAAAATTTACCGCACGTTCAGGGATGAGGATGGCAAGGAGTATGTTCGCTGTGAGACGGTCCGCAAACCCTCTGTCATAGACGCCTACACCCGGATCAGAACCACCAAGGATGATGAGTTCATGTGGGTCCCTTTGTTTCTCCCTTTGTGTGTGTCTATCTGTCTGTCTATGTGTGTGTATCTGTCTGTCTGTCTGTTTGTGTTTATCTGTCTATTTATGTTGTGTCTGTCTATGTGTGTGCGTCTGTCTGTTTGTGTTTATCTGTCTATTTATGTTGTGTCTGTCTATGTGTGTGCGTCTGTCTGTTTGTCTGTCTGTTTGTGTTTATCTGTCTATTTAGGTTGTGTCTGTCTATGTGTGTGCGTCTGTCTGTTTGTGTGTATCTGTCTGTGTTTATCTGTCTGTGTCTGTCTATTTCTGTGTGTGTGTGTGCCATGCAAATGCCCGCTCTATCACTAAGTCTGTTTGCCTCTGCAGAAGGAAGTTTGCGCTGTTTGACGAGCAGCACAGAGAGGAGATGAGGAAAGAGCGGAGGAGGATCCAGGAACAGCTGAGGAGGTTGAAGAGGAACCAGGAGAAGGACCGCTTCAAGGGCCCCCCAGAGAAGAAGGCGAAGAAGGTCAAGGAGAGGCCAGACCTCAAGGTAAAAGTAAGCTTGGCAGCCCATTATAATTTACCTTCAAAGCTATCCTGTCCTACTTCTCAATATCTGCTGTTTATTTCCACCCTTCTGTTTCTCTAAAATAGGATAATTCAGTGAAAGATAATCCTGCCTTTCCCCTCTGTGCTTGTTCCCAGCAGTTAGTAGTTTAGGTCCGCACTGTGTGCCAGTAGCAAGTGATGCAGTGAGTTGCAGGTAACATTTCTATGAAAAGGCCTTTTCTGATTGGTAACTACATCTTCCTGTGTTCCTCCCCGTTGCCCCAGCTGAAGTGCGGAGCTTGCGGTGCCATCGGGCACATGCGAACCAACAAGTTCTGCCCACTATACTATCAGACCAACGCCCCACCCTCCAACCCCGTGGCCATGACGGAGGAGCAAGAGGAGGAGCTGGAGAAGACTGTCATCCACAATGACAACGAGGAACTCATCAAGGTGGAGGGAACCAAGATAGTCCTGGGAAAGCAGCTCATTGAGAGGTACCCAGACACACACAGACAGACTGACCCGTGCACAAACAGACATGAGTACAGACAGACAGGCAGGCATACAGACAGACATGAGTACAGACAGACAGGCAGGCATACAGACAGACTGAAACATCTGAGAACCCCACCATGCTTGAGATAACACATGACATTTCTTAACTATTTGTGAAGGTGCACATTTGAGTTTTGTTTGGAGACAGAACACCTTGTATAGATTATGTTGTGGCCTGTCATTATGGGACAGTAGCTCTCACAAGTTGAAAACCATGGAACGGTGTTGCACAGTTTATTGACCTTCTGCAGATCTGTCCGTTATCCTCAGTCTGTTCAAATGATAGTGCTGTGCTGCAGTGTCATGGCCATGTCTCTTGTTCCAGTGCCGATGAGGTGCGCAGAAAGTCTCTAGTGCTGAAGTTCCCCAAACAGCAGCTTCCTCCCAAGAAGAAGAGACGTGTGGGCACCACCGTACACTGTGACTACCTCAACGTGAGCCTGCTTCTCCTGCTATGTGTTGGGTGGGACTGTTGGGTCCTGCAGGCTCTGGGAAATCTACAGTCAAAGTCAGTTTGTTGTCTTATACCCTGTCATGGTTTTACAGAGGCCCAATAAATCCATCCACCGCCGACGCACCGACCCCATGGTGACCCTGTCCTCCGTCCTGGAGAGCATCATCAACGACATGCGGGATCACCCTAATGTAAGACCCGCCCACGCCCCTGCTGACACACACTCACCCACGCCCCCCGCTGACACACACCCACCCACGCCCCCCGCTGACAGACACCCGCCCACGCCCCCACTGACACCCACCCACTTGTGTTGTCATCCCGTCACACAGACCTACCCCTTCCACACGCCGGTCAACGCCAAGGTGGTGAAGGACTACTACAAGATCATCACGCGTCCCATGGATCTGCAGACGCTGCGGGAGAATGTGCGCAAGCGTATGTACCCGTCACGGGAGGAGTTCAGGGAGAATGTGGAGCTCATCATCAAGAACAGCGCCACCTACAACGGTACGGATGTGAACTACTTAATGTCTTACAGTGAACTAAACCGCACTATGTTGCATGAGGGTGAATAGCAAAGGGAATGTATGCGTGGATGATGACGTTATTGGAACTGAGCTAATGAGCTTTCCAAGTTATTAGAATATTGTCCAAGACTCAACAGGCTGCAAGGCCTATCCCTCCCTTCTACTGATTTTTACAAGCATTTCAACCCCCTTGGCATTAACAGAATAGAATTATAAAAATATATTAGTTTTCCCTTTAATATGTGGTTTAGAGAAACACCAGATGTTGTGCCTTAAAGAAACCACATGTGGTTTGAGTCAGTGTCAATATTTGAAAAAGATGGACAACATGCGTTTCATGTATTGGTCTGATTAACAATGGCTCCTGTAACAGTTGATGTTCAGATTTTTGTTACCTGAACTATGTGAAGCATTTCTTTCGGCTTCAATCTGAGGTGCAGTTAATTGCCAGTTTTCTTTCCTGTGGCGGTCCTCATGAGGGCCAGGTCTTTCCTGTGGCGGTCCTCATGAGGGCCAGGTCTTTCCTGTGGCGGTCCTCATGAGGGCCAGGTCTTTCCTGTGGCGGTCCTCATGAGGGCCAGGTCTTTCCTGTGGCGGTCCTCATGAGGGCCAGGTCTTTCCTGTGGCGGTCCTCATGAGGGCCAGGTCTTTCC
>JACXGK010007219.1:0-26048 GCA_016801125.1 Novumbra hubbsi | reverse complement strand
ACCCCCAAGCCCCCCCCCCCCCCCCCAAACCCCTAGCCAATTATCTGTCATCAGTTTTCCAACACCATACAACCCAATCATAAAGATATCAGGTCCAAAAAGGAGGTTTATATCTGTCCCTTATGCCATGTCATGTCTGGAGCTTGCAAATGGGGAAAAGATCTCAATGCTGATTCATAGCATAAACCAGCCATTTAGTTGATAAAGCCCTCAGTGTAGGGTATTGAATTCAGACATTTTGCCAACAACCCACACAGACATACATGCATTTTACAGTATGTTTTACTTTGTTTTCTGTGGATTTCAAACATTATTTCCATTAAACATCTTATCTTCCCTAACATGAACCATAAAAACCTAACTTTAACGCTACCTAAACTCTATGTCCTCACCCTGAACCCCCAATTCATAATCCCAATCATCTATCTCTAAGTCTAAGACTGAAAATAGCCAGTTTTGTATCACTGCAAAATCCCTTGTTGGTTTTGGTTCCAAAACGCACAGTGAAACATTTCCACATGCCATTTCCTCCTTCCTCAGTCAGATTGTGTCTGTTTGTAACTGTGCATTAGGGGTTCATATCAAACCCGCAAATACATCCAGAGCGACTTAAGGTAGTTAATTCTTATGTTTTCTGTTCAGTCCCCTGTGGGAAGTATACTACTATACTACTGTACTGTATACTACCCCTGTATAGTCTGATGTCTATGTACTATATACTCCCCCTGCATAGTCTGATGTATATGTACTGTATACTACCCCTGCATAGTCTTCTGTATTTGTACTCCATATTACCCCTGTACTGTTCCCTGTCTATGTACTCTATACTACCTGTATGTGGACCCTCCATTGGGTGGCCATAGTGTGGGAGTTCTTATATAAAGACTTTAGCGGATTAGCAGAGTCATGTTGGGATTACTGCAGTCACGAGCACAGCTGTAATCCACATCATTCAGTCACTGCCACTGCAAGATAGAGCTCTCTCATCTCAATCCCTATCCCTGTCCCAGTCCCTGTTTCAATCTTCCTCCAAATCTCAATTACAATCCAGTCTCTACCAGAGATCTCGGTCACAGCCAAACATCCCCCGATCCCAATCCCTCATCTTCATTACTTTCCGGTTAGTTTCGAGACTCTCAGTCTACCTCTTTCGTATTTTGCTTTTCTAGCAGCGTAATTCATTTGATGTCGCCTCTGACGCACAGGTCATCGTTACTCTGTATCTGTACAACAAAGCGCCCATGTACACTAAATGTTGTGGTGATTAACAGCAGGCTGGCAGAGGCCATTTATCCTGGCTGACATGACCCACGTGACATGGAGAGCTGGTGTCAGACAGACTAGTGGCCATTAGCTTTTCAATGGAATGGCCCCAGGCTAGTTCTATAGGGATATTCATTTCCATCGCTGGGTCACAGTGAGCCGTTGTGTGCATTGTAATAAGACAGTCAAGTTTAAATCTGTATGTACAGTACGTGGGAAATCACATATGACCATAAATGTATACATAATTACATACTGTAAGCCATGACAGTAGGCAGCTAGAAGAGCCCAGAGTCCAAATTAAACATGGCAGCATTTAGTAGCTATGCGGCACACAACTGGAACAAGCTACCAGAAGATCTTAGACGTGCCCCAAACCTATCTGTTTTCACAAAACTTCTGTTTTTACGTGCCTGTGACTGAGGGCTTGACTCACTATGTGCCCTATAGCTTTAATAGCTACTTTAAAAGCCACATGGAATCTTATAAAAAATGTCTTAAGTCTCCTTTAACCTTTTATCTCTTTCTTTTTTTATTTTAATCTGTACACGTTAAATTGTTCCATGTCTGTTTTAATCAAACTGTATACATTTTATTTATCTTTTAATGTCCTTACTATCAAACCTTTCCAAAGAAAATTCCTTGTATGTGTAAATGTACTTGGCAATAAAGCTGTTTATGATTTCTGATTCGGTGAAGCGCATTTAATTGCTTCTATGTATTAATTGTGCTATATAAATAAACTTGATTGACTGATTGATGACAAGGAAAGGTTTTTTAACATTATCATGTAAGCCGTATAGCAGAAATCTTACTCACCCTTTTGTTTGTTTTATTTCAGGATACATCCATTTGTAGCGATCTTAGACCCCTGAGGCATTTCTCCCCATTCTGTACAAGAAGTTGGATGAATGAACATCCACAACACTGTCAGAAAATCTACTAAACCAAAAATATACTATGCTACAAGACCCACCCCAGGGGATCCCAACCGATTCACAAGGAACAGGTTACTTATTATCTTTTTGGTATTAGTATTTGTTTTCATGAAACAAGGAAGGGCTAGAGCAGGGGTCTCAAACCGGTTCCACGGAGGGCCGAGTGTCTGCAGATTTTCACTCTCACCTTGTACTTGATTGATTAACTATGTCACTGATTGGTTAGGTCCTCCCTCATCTGGTTATTTAGGTCTGAACCTGGAACCAATTTACAGGAAAAAACTAAAACCTGCAGACACTCAGACCTCCGTGGAACCGGTTTGTGACCCCTGGGCTAGAGCCATTTTGGCTTTAAAACGTCTTAAGGCCTGTTCACAAATAACGTTTAAATAATATGTAAACACATTGTTTTATTCACATTTGCAATAATTTGAAGCAATTGCCACTGTGCCACGATAAAAGGTGTCAACAAATCTTGGCACCATGCAGAAAATATTTAAGAATTGAACATAGAGGGAAGGAGGGGGCGGTTCAGGCTTTTCTAGTTTCCGACTTTCCAAGGGTTTACGCCTTTTTATTAAGACCGAGATTTAGGGTCATTTAATATTATTATTGATTACATTTCAGTAGCTTATATGGCAGAATTTTTGACTCTATTGACTGTTAGAACCTACCTTATTTCTATTGGTTATTTGATCAGTTGCTCTTTGTGCTTGGCGTATCCAGATCGTGGATATAGCGCAGTTTATATTTGAAAAAAACGCTTGAATAAGCCTAAAAACAACAACAAACCTAATGGCGTCGCAGAATTACAGAAGGACCGCAATCGTAAACTGTTCTCTACTCAAAACTTTAACAGTGTCTTTGCAGTTTATGTTCACTGTAGATTGTCTTGAAATATTCAATAGACTTTCAGAGTCGAAGGGAGATGTTCCATTGGGAAAATAAGTATGTGGAACATTGTGTGTTGGAGGGGTTGCTGCTACCTAGCAGTCCATGTGGGTGGTTACACTAACAGTATGCCTACAAGTTGTTTTGCTTTTTCATGGACTTCATGTAGAAAGGGAATGGTTCCAAGATTGCATGCTGAACATTGCATGCTGAACACTGGCATTCATGTTTTAATTCAGGCCCACAGATGATACATGTTCCTCTCCATGATTACAGTCATGGAAAGGACAATGCTAGCATACGAAGCTGAGCTAGCTAATCAACGTCATGTAAAATAAAAGGGTTAGGGATGCTGCTACACAGTGCTGGACACGAATGTTTGAATATGTTCCACCAAAAGCTATCTAACTTGTTATTGTTGTTTAGTTAGCATGTAGCTTGTTAGCTGGTTAGCTACTGTCAATTACAGGATTAAAGCAAACGCGTAATTTTACCTTCTGCATTACCGCTGACATGTTTACTCTACACATATATATATTCAAAACACATAAGTGTGATTGCCAACAATATAGATTTGTATTTGTTTCATCCGTTTTATATTCTTTTGTTTGTGAGCACATTTTCTTTTGTTTACATATTACATGTTTTATTCTCAGGTTGGCAAGGACGCAGGAGACATCCAGCTAAAGGAGATTAGAAATGTGATGTAAGACTGCAAGAAGAATTAAAGAGCAAGAAAGAAGTAAAGAGAGAGGATTGTACGTTTTCTCCTTTCTTAGTCGGGCATCCCCTGAATTCCTGCCACTATGCCTGAGAGCGGGAGGGCTGATGACATGTCCAAATGAACCCCTACGTTAACTCACACTTCAGGAGGGATCTCTTTCCTCACTTCCACCTATTGTAGGGGCTTTTCTACTGCCCCTCTGTTTGTATGTGACACGGGTACACCCATGTCTGTGATAACCTAGGACGTCAGGTAAAGACTGTGGTCCTGGTAATCGTCTGTGTTGTGCCTTGGTTGCTTATAATCAGACTGCTACTACTTAAACTCTCCTCAGAAAACTGGTGATGGTTTTACACAGTAAACTCTCCTCAGGAAACTGGTCATGGTTTTACACTGTAAACTGTCCGCAGGAAACTGGTCATGGTGTTACACTGTAAACTGTCCGCAGGAAACTGGTCATGGTTCCACACTGTAAACTGTCTGCAGGAAGTTGGTCATGGTGTCACACTGTAAATAGTCCACAGGACATGTTTAGCTTTTTCACGGGAGGTTAAAGACTTTGCCAGCGTTTGAACACAAGGTTTCTTTGAAATGAGGTAAAAACTAATATCAAAACCAAACCTTTTCATGTCTTTTGGATTTCCCCCGATCCATACCTTTTGAGACCATGTTGCATGCGTAAAGTAAAATCACAAGTCACTTTCCACAAAATATTACCATTGTTGGCCTTGTCATTGTTTTTACCCAGTTTTCTTTGCATATCCATTTCCATGTTGTTTCCATGCTTTTGTAAAGAAAGTAGACTGAACATAAACATGTGTGTTCTCTGTCAAGCAGGGATGCTGAGTGTGACAGTTTAACCAAGACGAGAAAGCTAAAGCCAACCCATATTTGGACAAAACAAGGACACTGCACCACACATCACAGGATTTGGCCTCTGAAATAACATTTGATCTCTATGTTTTTTGTGGAAATCGTCCACAAGTGTTAGCCCAGTGTGTTTGTTACTCCTCGCCCTTTTCACCAGAATAGGTAATATGGATTCTGCTCCTACACATTCCCAGTACTGTTTCTGTCGAAGTGTTACATGAAATCAATCCTTTCATTATTTTGTATAGGATATCTTGAAATCCATACAAAGAAAAAGTAATAAGATGTGGACCTTGGCGTTCTAGTCAAGTGATTATATTCACTCTCCTTTTCTTATCTCTTTGTCTTGACTTTTCATTCCTCTCATTTCTTCATCCCCCTCTCAAAGAGGATGTTCCTATGCTGTACAAGTGGAGAGTAAGTCTGTTTATGGTTTTATAGATTTTAAAACATTGACTTGGTTAATGAGATGTAGTAGAACATAGTCAGTCTGTTCAGTGGGTTTTATACTGTATTGGCAATGCCTTTGGGACAAACACAGAAACCCTTTGGAGTAAGACGTCCTGTTTAGAACAGTCACCTGAGAGAGACAAAGAAAAATTAACAATGTCTCTGAAAGTCTGCTTTTGTTATGTCAACACCTCAAAATCCCATTAAAGGCTGTTGTTGAGTGGGACACATTTTTTGATTTGAGGAAATCTGACACTATGAGTATTAGATTATTTACACAATGCACAGATGTATAGCTCATTAATGTATTCAGACACCCTGAACTGAATGAAATGAAGATGTAAAAGTGGGAAGAAACCTACTCGGACGTTTAGAAAGGGAATGTATTGGAAGTTTGTGACATTATCTTACCCAATAGTCTAAGGAGTTGCTTCTCTTTCAATCTGCAATGTGTATTGCCCATGACCAAACCCCCAGAAGGTGGAGAACCTGTAACGTAAGAGACAGCATGCTGTTCTTTTCTCTGCTGGTTGCATGCTTGATATGCCCTAGAAACGTAGAATGTTGCATGGGGTTGTACCCCGGATCCCCCCCCTTGACTCTGTATTGTTATATTGCACTCAAGTGAATGCGGGGAGTACATTTATTCTCAACACATGCCTGTACCATTACCCTGCTCTATCCTCGGCTCTTATTCTATTAAGCTTCTCAGTTTCTGCAGGCTGCTCAATGTGTTTCCCTGATGTTTTTCACTGTAAGCAAAGCTCCCGCTCCCTTGTACAATGACAACCACCTGTGGGAAACTACTGTTGGTACCCTGGATCCAATTTGTCACCACCCTCTTCAGCCCAAAGGTGTGTAAGTACTGACAGGAGTTAACGGTAACACTGGGAGACTGGCTATTTGCTGCTGCGGAAGACATTAAATGAACACTGGTTATTTGCCATGTGACAATATAGCAACAAATTGTCTGATCTTCACTTCAAGTGAGTTCAAGGAAACATAATCACTGAAACTGATAAAAAACACGGTAGGGGGGGGGGGACACTGTAGCCCTCTGAGTATCTAACAGCTTGTTCAGGTGACTTTGGAACAATGATCTGGGAAGAAGTCCACTGCTGTGCATTTTTGTTCCACATTAATCTACATCCAACACCAAAGATGGATTACTTTTCACCATAGAAACAGTGGACCTGAAGCACAGAGTACCAGGTTTTTATCAGCACCTCGGTGGTCAAAAACTCCACAAGCCACGTTGGAGTTGAGACTACGGCTTCATAGTGTATTTGGTGGTACAGCATATTAACATTGTGAGACACTGTGTTCAGGGTTCAGTTCATATTAACATTGTGAGACACAGTGTTCAGCGCCATGGGAGCGGCGCGTGTTAAGCGGCGCTTCAGTGCGGTGGTTGACGGGCTGGTAGACGAGGAGGAAGTGATGAAGCTGGCTCAGAGTGTTGCTGAAACGGCCGGCGCGGGGGGGAGCACCGGGGGCTCCGGGACACCCACCACGCCCTCTCCCGCCCGCAACGGCAGAGCACTCCCCCTGAAGGGCGATGGCAGCGGTGCGCCGAGGCCCGCAGGAGCCCCGAGGGCAGGAGGAGGGGAAGGAGGGATGAGAGGAGGAGGGCGCTCGGGGCCGAGGCGCGGGAGATTCGGAAGTCTGGGGGGAAGGGGAGCGGGCTGCTCGTCCTCCGACCGAGATTCGGTGCTGTCGTCCCCTTCCTCCTCCAGCCACCAGCCCGCCCGGCGCCCTAGCCGCCGGCCCCGCCAGCGCTTTGTGGGCAAGGACGGGCGCTGCAACGTCGCCTTCGTCAACATGAGCGAGAGGGGCCAGCGCTACCTCAACGACCTCTTCACCACCTGCGTGGACATCCGCTGGCGTTGGATGCTCGTCGTCTTCTGCCTCTCCTTCCTCCTGTCCTGGCTGCTCTTCGGCTTGGCCTTCTGGCTCATTGCCGCCGCACACGGGGACTTCGCCGTCCACCCCAAGCCCGGCTCCGACGGCCCTCCCGGGGTTGGAGTTGAGACCGCGGGCGGGGCGGCGGTGGAGGCGGGGGAGACCTGTTTCCTCCAGGTGAACAGCTTCCTGGCGGCCTTCTTGTTCTCCCTGGAGACGCAGACGTCCATTGGTTACGGCTTCCGGAGCGTGACCGAGGCCTGCCCCCTGGCGGTGATGGCGGTCATCTTGCAGTGCATTGTGGGCTGCATCATTGACGCCTTCATCATCGGGGCGGTCATGGCGAAGATGGCTAAGCCCAAGAAGCGCAACGACACCCTGGTGTTCTCTGACACGGCCGTGGTGGCGCTGAGGGACGGGAAGCTCTGCATGATGTGGCGGGTGGGGAACCTACGGAAGAGCCACCTGGTGGAGGCACACGTGCGAGCACAACTACTGAAGGTAAGAAAGGCCCGAGGACAGAGATGCTGTGGGAAGAGTTTAGGTAGGAAGCAAGGGCGGGGGTGAACAGTAGAAGAGGCGAGACTAGTCGTCATATTGGAATTGCTATGTAGAGGTAGAGATCAGTGTGCAATGACAGTAGATACACAGAGAGAGAGAGAGAGCGAGAGCGAGAGCGAGAGCGAGAGCGAGAGCGAGAGCGAGAGCGAGAGCGTAGTGGATAGGGAGAGGGTGGTATTGGTTGGGCCATCTGGCATGTACTCTGAAGTCTGGTTAATGAGAGCTTGTTTTATTCTCCCTGAGGGGTTTAGAAGACTTTACCATGGGATTAATTTCCCCCAGGGACTCAGAACCATTGTCATTGTGTGCCAGGGTCTGGCTCACTGGACTGCGTAATGCATGTCGTAAGGGTTCATCCCCGTTTTTACATTTTGGGTGGAATAGATATTGGTACAAGTGTGATTTCTTTACACAGAATACTACGACGTCACTAGTTCAGAATCTTCAGCATCTGTGTTTGTGGGTTCGATAACAGGCTAAAAATGTCTGGAACTCAGCAGTCTATTGTTGTTCTGAGAAGGCAATTCTTTTGTTTCAGGCAATTTTGAGCCTGTAATTGAACCTACAAACGCTGATGTTGACCAAGTCTAAAGAAGGAAAATTTTATTGCTTCTTTAATAAGCACAACCGTTTTCAGCTGTGCTAACATAATTGCTTTCTAATGTGTTTTCTAATGATCAATTAGCCTTTAAAATTATAAACTTAGTAAACACAACGTGCCATTGGAACATTGGATGGTTGCTGATAATGGGCCTTTGTACTCCTATCAATATATTCCATTGTGTTCAGCTACAATTAATTCACTTACAACATTGACAATGTCTAAACTGTATTTTTAATTAATTTTAGATATTAGTTATTTTAAAGGGCAAACAACAAGGACATTTTTAAAGTGACCCCAAACTTTTGAACAGTAGCGAAGCTACTAACTTTGTTTTAGCAACTTAAATATGTTTCATCATATCAAGGGGTGAACATGATTAGGAATGACTACCCTATCTCACATCCCTGTACTGTGCCTTAGTTGACAAATGCTTCCCAAAAGGAGGCCAAAAAATGGTTGACTAAGAATGAATAAAAGCAGTCATGGGAGCCCACAGTGGTTTAAATCAGAGAGTACAGCAGTGTTGTGAGCACTCAATGGTATCTGAGGACACTGTGTCACGGTTGTAGTGTGTGGTGGAACCAAATGCAGACATTTATGAAAGTAAAGAGTGAATTTAATCCAAGGACAAACAGTACAAACTACACGAAACTGTAAACGTAAAATGAAAGGTTTGAAACAAACATTAAAACGATATACAAATAACATGTAGCGCATCCACTTGAAATTGGAAATAAAACAGAGACAAACCGTGAAGTTGTTGAATACAAACAAACAATAAACCACACCAAGTGTGGCTGTAGCCTAGCCTAAGTAGGCTCCCCAATTAGAGTCAACTGAAGGCAGCTGCTCTGACTGGGGAGCCCACAATGGCATAGAGAGGGCTAGAGGCCTCTCTAGCCGGCATGCCCTGAAATGGCCAGGGGCCCGCAGCCAGGGCATGACACACTGGTATACCTTCAACTCCCGCACCTGCTGGACAGTTGTTTTGTCGAGGCAGCGCCATTATCTTGAAGTGGACATCACAAATGCAGAAATGGACTGAAGCTCCTCACATGGTGACACAGTTCGTCAGTGGCCACGCCCCTCTAATGGGATCTGGATGTAAAAGCAGTCAGGGGCTGCCCATTTCAATTAGCCCCAGGTTTGATTTGGTAAATCTTGATAATTCGCCTGAATAAATAACTGTGCATGTTTAATCAGTAGCAGTGAAATGTCTGATACAACATAGTTTTCAATGCAATGTGTACTATTAGCTTGCTTATACCTCACTGCATTCACAAGAAAGAAACAAGCTTACTTCTTAGCTGGGTTGCCAACGGTGGAAGGAGAACAGTGATTTTACCATTAGAACTTGGGTGTTTTTAAAACCGCTACAACAGGATTTGAGCAAAAGTATATTTTTTAAATGTGCCAATGGAATTAACTTTCTGTCCTGAATAGAGAGCATTATGTTTAGGGCAAATCCAGCACATCACTGAGTACTACTCTGTATTTACTAGCATGGAAGTAGCAGCATCATTGTGTGAATGCTTGTCATTGGCCGTGAGCTGTTCAGGATTAAAGAAACAGAATGGAGCAAAACCTAAGCAAAACTAAATTCAAACTTCCACTGGGACAATAACCAATCATACAAGGCCAAATCACCACTTCGGGTGTTTAGCAAGAAGAAAATGTATGTTACTTTATGGATAGGTTACAGATTAATGTTCACAGTGACGGCAGGTTAAACCTTTTCGGGATCTTTAGTCTTCCAGAATCAAGAGGTTGGGTTCTCATGTATCTGGTCACAGGATGATTCAGTGAATTGTGCTTGGTTAATAGACTTAGATCAATGCTGAATCAATTTTTTGCATGATCACATGTCTTGAAAGATCACAACAACTTAATACAAGATAGTGTTTCACATATGACAGAAAACAAATACTTTAAATTGGCATTGTATAAAGTGATGGTAAGAGAAAAGAAGCCACCACTCATTTTTCTCTTATGTGGCCAAATCTTAACAGATCCCATATCTAGTCAAACTACACACGTATGCTATGCTGCAGTTTAACACCAACTGCCAACCTTATTCAAGGTTGCACTGTAAGTACTTTGTTCTGGCCTGTCTGTAATGTCTCCATGTGTGGCTTGGGTTATAAAGTAGCACCTGCCTAACAATTCATTCAGGAAGAATTCAGACCTCTTTAATTTCGCCAAATTGTGTTGTGGAATAAGCTCAATTTATAATTTATTATAAAGAAATCATAGATCTACTAACAATACAGCATAATGACAAAGAAGAAAAAATGATTTAGACAATTGTGACAATTTGTTGATATTGAAAAACTGAAATATCTTGTGCATGTAAGGATTCACTACTTTGTAGAAGTAACTCAGATGACTGGTGGTCATCACAGCTTTAAGGTTTCTTCGATGTGCCTTTACCAGCATTGCACACCTGGATTTGAACAGCTTCTCCAATTCTTGTAAATCCTCTTAAGCTCTGTCAGAATGGATGATGAGCGTCTGTAAACTACAATTTTCAGGTTTCCCTGCTGATGGCCAAGGGTTTCAGGTTTCGGCTGGGCCAGTCAAGACACTTATATCGTTGTTCCAAAGCCACTCCAACATTGTCTTGATTGTGTGCTTTGGGTTGTTGCTATGCTGTTTTTTTTATCCTAGTCTGAGGTCCTGTGCTCTCTGGATCAGATTTGTTTCAAGAACCTCTCAGTATTTGGCTCCATTTACCCTCGCCTCAATCCTGACTAATCTCCCTGCTGCTGAGAAACATGCAGGCTGCAATGTCAAATTAGAGCACAGAATCTTCTTCACAATAATGTTATTGTTCAGAATGATGCATGTTATTCGGTGCATTTGACAAATAAAATACTTTGACTTTGTGCTCAATTAAGTGCTTTCTGAACTCCAGGGGGCAGGCACATGCCTATTACTTAGGAGTGGCTTTTGTCCCACTTCCGTAAAGTCCTGATTGATGAGGGAAATGGATGTTCTTTTAGCAGGTCCTCCCATCTGCAGAGAAACTCTGATGCTCGGTCAGAGGGACTATTGGGTTCTTGGTCACCTTCTAACCAAGGTCATTGTTGCTGAATTGCCCACTTAGTTTGTTTGGACACTTGGGAGTGTTTCGGTGGTTCCCAACTCCTCCTATGTCTCAGTAAAGGAGCCCATTTTGCTCCAGGGAACTTTGATTGGTTTCACATTTTTTTATGACCTTACATATATCTATGCCTTGACATAATTTACTAAGGTCTATGGAGAGATAATTCATGGCTTGTTTTTATCTCTGAATTGAACTGTTGGGTGTGCGAACTCATGCAGACAGGTGTGTTTAATTTAGATTGTGTGTAAAATATATATAAATAAATACATGTGTATATATATTGAAGCGATTATGAATTAAAACTATAACATTACAAATAAGGAGGGATCTGAATATTTTCCAAAGACACAGCAAGTCCAAATTGTTTAACCACTGTCACTGTAATTTGTCTTTGTCTTTCTCCACCCTCCCATCTCTCCACCCCTGCCCTCACCTCTCCCCTAGCCAAGGGTAACCCCAGAGGGAGAGTTCCTCCCGCTGGACAACGAGGACATCAATGTGGGCTTTGACACTGGAACGGACCGCATCTTCCTAGTCTCGCCAGTAACCATCGTCCACGAGATCAACAATGAGTCTCCGTTCTTCGAGATGGACCGCCGGTCGCTGGAGAGCGATGCAGAGCTAGAGGTGGTGGTCATCCTGGAGGGCATGGTGGAGGCCACCGCCATGACCACCCAGTGTCGCAGCTCCTATCTCGCCTCCGAGATCCTCTGGGGTCGCCGCTTTGAGCCGGTGCTCTTTGAGAGGAAGAACTGCTACCAGGTACGAGGGAGAGGGAGGGAGGGAGAGGCAGGGAGAGGGAGGGAGAGGGGACACCAAGGGCCAGGACGAGTTACTGATCCGCTGGACTCCTCTTAAACTTCTCTGGTCCCATCTTCCTACATGCACATTACAGCCAGCCAACAGAATCAGAATTTCAGTTATGTGTCTGTGCTCATGTTCAGGGTGGCACTTGTTGGGATGGTGTTCAGGCGCTATTCTCCGGTGATCATCTTCTTTTTTTTTTTTTACTTAACGCCAGGTGGACTATTCGTTCTTCCACCAGACCTATGAGATCCCCAGCACACCCTCGTGCAGTGCTAAAGAGTTGGCCGAGCAGAAGTACATCCGGAGCTCACGCTCCTCCTTCTGCTATGAGAACGAGGTAGCCCTGCAGCTCGTCACCCCGGACGATGACCCCGAGGACAACGCCGGTGGCGGCCCCTCCCCCTTGCCCCGCCGCCTCTCCCTCCTGGAACACCCCCACACCAACTGACCCTGGGGACGGAGGGAGGCGACAGGCAGGGGGGACAGGAAGTGAGCCGGCGTCTACAGGAACTCAAGGACAGGCAGACAGAGCGAAGCTAGGAAGGCAGGAAGAGAGACGAGCTTGATGGAGAAAGCGAGTGGAGCGGAGGAATAGGGAAAAGGAATAAAGCCTGAAATCTGTAGAGAGAGAACTGTAGAGTAAGAGAGAGAGAGGACTACAGACTCATTAGATGAGATGTCGTACACCGTAGAACGAAAAAAAGAAAGGGCAGACCAATTTTAAGGTCAGGTGGAGGGAGATGAAATAGAAAGAGAGAGAGAGAGAGAGTAGTCTGTCATTGAACGGGGTAGATGGGCTGCTGCTACACTATTCCAGTTGGCTGATTGGGCTTAGCGATCTTTCAGAATCATTATGAATCTGACGGTCTCAGACCCAGCCCGTCACAACCAGCCGCCTCACGTAGCCCTGGCATCAGTGCTGCGCTGACCCCTCATGGCTCCAGTCTGTTACTGCAGATCTGGTTTACTTCATACTAGATACATGGGATTAGGGCAAAGCTGTCCCCTAGACACTGATGTATGGACCGTTCAGCGTTTCTGCCCCCTAGTTGTACAAGTTAGGTTTGGTAGATGCTGAACTGATCCTAGACCAGTGCCTAAAGCAGTGGTTTTCCACCCTGCTCCTGGGCGCCCCCTATGCCCTGCATGTTTTAGATCTCTCCCTGCACTGTCACACCTGATTCAAATGATCAGATCATTATGGTCTCCTTCATGAGCTACATCAGGTATGTTAGGGCAGGGAGAGATCTAAACCATGCAGGGCACGGGGTCGCCCAGGACAGGTTTGAGAAACACTGGCCTAAAGGGTAACTTCTACCCAAATACAGTTTCAGAATGAGGTTGAAGTGTATATGTCTACACATTAAGAGGTGGGAATTATAAGCACTGTATATTTTTGGTTTAAAATTTTTGAGCCAAGGGTTGTTGTATCCAAGCGATGTGTTTGAGCCATTGCGTAACAAATAGCACACAGAGAAACAGCTGAAAATAAGCAGCGATTTTAAGCTGTTTCTTTGATTGGTACTGTATGTTAGTTATAATGTAAGACTATTATCTGTTTTCTTTATTTAATTAAATATGTGCTTGTTTCATTTGTCAGCACAAAATGTATGCAAAGTTTGGTAACATTATTTGATAGTCTGCTTCTGAACTTTGTATTTCTAGTTTACCAATGGGTAAATGGAAACACATTAATCATTTTATAACTCTTGTACAAGCATAACACTCAAATAAAGAATTACCTTATGATATTTTTAATTCTAGAGTAACCAGCTGAAGGGACAATATTATGTTCATGTTTACGTCTTGAATATGATATTCTGTCACCTGAGGTTTTGTTTTTCCACAAGCATTTTACTCGAATGTTCCTCTTTATTGTCTGTGTTGTGTTAGTTTGATAAACACTGTATGTATGCTTACACTGTATAGGGAAAATTAGGGTATTTATTTTATGATTCCGATGGTATGGTGAGGTAATTGGAAGTGTTCTGGCCTTGGCAGAACAGTCCACCTTTGGACTGAAAAGACTGTGTTTCTGCCCTGTGCACTGGAAGCAGAATCTGAGACTGTCACTTCACTGCAGTACATTACCTATGGATACCCACCCTGAATGCTCCCTTCTTCTGTTAGTTCTGATTGTAGAGGCGGTATCTAATTTCAAATTTCTGTTCTCAGAAAACTGTTATGTTCATGGAATTAGTGTGGATGAGTAATCCTGAATTTCGTGGTACTGTTCGAGTGGGCGTCTGTCTCACGCTATGTGGGAGACCAACGCACAGGGTGGTGCCTTCACAAAGTAATGTATGGATTTATACTGTAGCTAGCACTTAGTCTACAACATTGCATTCTGATATGGTCAAACTACATTTTTTCATTGCATGTCCATTCGTTCTAATGCTTTCTGAAATACGGTTACTGAGGAACGAGGAGATAAATAACTCTGATGTAGGTACTATTCTAGAAGCCCTGTGGCAATACATTATGTCACAATTCTAACAGAAAATTCTATTTTACCTTGCACTCTACCTGCAGTCAACATGATAGAGTAGCAACTTGATGTAAATGTTTTGATCACTAGTAAGGGTGTAGTAGTCAACCTGCTGGATAGAATGGTTTGGAACTTTTACTTGCATCTTTGCACAGAAGTTGACACGGGTTTAACTCAAAGGCACATAGACAAAAAACACTGTTGGTGCAATTGCATCTTCGGATGTTAAGACACTTATCACACCCAAACACAAACACCTAAGAGTTTAACATGAACCAGGGATATTGATTGCATTTTTTAAAAACAGATTCTATTAATTGAGTTTCAACAATATTGATCAGTTATGGGTAGTGTTACTAACATTTATTCAACTTCTGTGTTTTTCCTTGTTTTCCTTAGTCTCTACGGATACAGAGCTGCACTTACTGTGGCGGTTAACTTAAACCATCACTATGACCTTTGTGCAAATTCTTTTTTAACCCTTTCAGCACTTACAGCATCAAGCACAACTTGATGATTCCTGAGGGGTAGCTAATAGTACCAAGCAGAATTAATGAGTTAGTCAGCTACTCAAAACAATAACTATTGATTTTGAGGTTAATTAAAAGTCCTACATTGATATCTTTTTGGTTGTTTAGTCAATCAGACTGTCCATTTTGAGCCTAATGTTTAAAAACATTTCATATTTGAACATCTTAACATTTAGGGAAGTCAAACTAATGGATTCTACCTTGCATTATAAACTGGGTGGTGCGAGTACTGAATGCTGTATATATGAGACATACAAAACAGGTATGACTAAAATAACTATATAATAACAATAAGGCATATCAGGGGTTTGTGTTTAAATTGCCAAAATACCAGGGCTAAGTGCTGCATCCAGACACTGTGATGGAGTTGTTTCTAAAAACAGCTCATAGCTGTGGTATATTGGCCATAAACCCTGGCTTTTCCTACCTTATTGTTAAAGTATAACTCTGTTCAGTTGCTTGAATAGATTTCAGGGCATCATACTGATATTTCAGGCCATATGTCTGTTGGGATGTAAGCTACATGTGCAATCAGGTAGATAGTGGTGTCCTTTATTTTACACCCATGTATAATCTTTCCATACTTATGTTCAAGAAATAAATGTCACTACTTTGTCTGGCAGAAAGTGCTTCCATGTGAAAATGAATGGAGCCATAGAGCAAATAAAACATGTCGATTGGAATGTCTGCGTTGTAGTTTATTTATAGCCCAGGAGATGCAAGCTATAAGTAATTTGGGGCGTAAACACAATATGGGAGCACTATCTTTCCACTAGTGAACCACAACACTGGTCTAGGGTCTGCGTAGTAACTTTTCCAAATCCTAACATTACTGTTAAACCCAGGAACAACTTTAGGGCCTTGTTTAGGTTCTACTTGTCACACCTCATGACACACAGGAATGTTGTCTGCAAGGAAGCTCATGCCATAGAGAATGATAGAGGACTCGAGTAGCAAGAACCCAGTTTTAGCATGTATATCCCGACTGAGATTAGGCAGGGGATATTCAAATTTAATATTATTCAATTCCACTTACAAAAACCATCAAGCGCTGTGATGAAACTGGCACAGACAGACCCAGAATTACCTCTGCTGCAGAAAAAATGTTCATTAAGTGGGGGAGCCCCCCACTTTATGTAATTTCTTATATTTATTTATTATTATTGCCACCCTAACTCATTCTACAGTTCTTGCACTACTGAGACATGATAGATATCAAAATATGTGTCTCGTTTCCGGTTGCGTTGCTATTGTTTTGTGACAGGTTTTGTTGCAAGGTTTAGGAAATATTTACGTTTTTGCGGCAAAAAACCCAGCCGCACTTGCTGAAGGGTAGTAGCCACACTGAACGTCGGTTTCCTAGCAACCGACATAATAAAACTTTCCTGAATGAGACCATGCAAATGGTGGCCAGATCTGAAGTTTGCAAGTAATGCTAGCTAGCTACAGGACTGTTTTTAGAGTGATAATAAAATGGCACTGACTTCGACAATGGGAATTACGTTGTCAAAGGTAAGTGTAACACAAGTCACATGATGAAGAAAACGTTCTGTGAAATCTAAAAGTATAGAAACGTTAGTTTCAGCCAATCAAGATTCCACAAATTGTAATGTCCCGCCCCTGAATTACAGATCGTGAGTTGAAATTGCTAGCAGCATTTTTGAAGACAAGTCAGTTTAGTAAGCCTCTCAGATTGATTTCCCTATACTGAACGAAGTATTAGAGGTATTAGAATAACTATCTGAAGAATTAAGATTTGTATTTAATAAAAATATTCGCCTCTGTTAGCAGACCACTTGGTGAGTTTGATGCAACTTTGCGTCAAAGCGCACCTGTTACATTTCTATTGATATTTCCGGACTTCAAGATAGAAGCCTACGGGTTTTCCACGTTGTAGGGGACAGTCAGCTGCAAAGCATGATGTGTCGTTTGTGTATTTACGTTAAGTAGAAGCCTTAGAAGCCTTACAAATCTCGACCACAAAACACTATTTTAGGATTGCCTTCAAAAACCTCAAATGGACACCCGTTACATTTTATATTCATATCTCCGGTCTGGTTAAAGATAGAAGCCTAGCGAACTTTTCAAAGAGCCAAATATAATGGTATAATTAATACAATTGTGCCAAACAATATTTGTACAAAACAAAAGTTGCACTAAAAAGACTCATGAAGACTCAACATTCGAGACATTTGGTAGCATAGTGCTTACATGTAAAGTGTGACGCCATTTCATGGTTCCTCTTTGAACTAGGCAATATGTGGCCAAGTAAGATGCAGTCAATGCTATTACAGTCAATGCTATTTGATAGTTGTATTTCATGAATCACTTCTTGTGGTAAAAAATGTGTATGCATAGAATTTAAAGAGATCATCGTTGTAGTTCACAACAAATGTAATATTTCCTACTTATTTTCTGCTGTTAGTTAGTTAGTCCAATAATCGTACTTATGTACACAGCTGGACACCGAACATAGCTGCTGTGAAAGCGGCTCCACTATACCAAAGGTACCAAAGGAATGGTACCTTTTCTAGTTAGTGTTACTAGCCTAAGAAATTGGCAATTAAATTAACTGCATCTCAGATTGCAGAAGGAGATGGTGCTGCATCCACTGAACTAATCTCAATAAGCACCCAACCTCAACCCAAATGAGATGATTTGGACCACAGAGGAAAAGAAAATAAGCCAACAAGTGCTCAGCAAATGTAGGAACTCCTTCAAGACTGTTGAAAAAGTATTCCAGGCAACTCCCTCATGAACCCTGTTAAGAGAATGCCCAGTGTTCAAAGATCAAATAGTGGCTACTTTGAAGAATCTAAAATATAAATGTATTTGGATTTGTTAAACACATTTTGTTTACTACATAATTCCATATATGTTATTTCATACCGATGATGTCTTTAATATTATTCTACAATGTAGAAAATCAAAGTCAAAATATAGGAATAGTGTAGGTGTGCCCAAACCTTTGACTGGTAATGAGCAAATTCCCATTGGAGAGATATAGTTATTGTCTGAATTTCAAAAGCAAAACAACCAGTCAGACGGAGTTGATCTCATTCAACTAAATGTTTTAGATCTCCTAGGAATGCATATACCACAGAACTATCATTAGCGTACAAAGTCCTATTACATTACATTATTTTTCCTCACTTTAATTGCCAAGCAAGACAAACTAAAATTAATTTCGTTATAATTATATAACGGTGTTATATGTATAGGGCTGCTCGTCCTCTCATATATGCTATAACGGAAATAACCGGGAAGCGTCGTCTATCCATCTCCGTGTTGCGCGCAAATATCCACATTGCACGCTACCCCGTCGTGAGGAAACCGCATGGGCACCTGCTATTCTTCTTCAATTGGCAGTTCACAAGTCTGTCAAAGTGATACGCCTGCCCAATCCTTTGTCTGATTGGTCAGGTGTGTGACAATTGGGACCCATTTGTTACCGCTGGTAGCCGTGCCAGTGGAAGGGCGGGACTGGATTGTATCATTCAATGGGCGGGGTTTTGCAAGTTTAACATTTTTATTGGAAGACTCTATTCAAGAGGCGGGACTTCACCCGACGTTATTTTATTTCATTGGCGTATAGACAGGAAGCGGTTGTCCTGCTCCGAAGCCGGCGCTTTGCCCTTACCCATATGGCTGTTTTATTCTCAGTAGAATGTTAGTGCGGCTTCCACTGAAGACAGCGGTGTAATGATAAAAGCCGCATTTGCGGTAGATAGACTCCTTGCATCTCATATCCATCAGGAATAATCGGAGAAACTGCATTTTTATTCCTCCTCGAGCCCTAGCCTTACCCGCGTCTCGGAGAACATTGTGAAGGTGAGATATTTCGTTACTACTCTAATTTAGGCGGACCAGACTATATCCTGCGCACAGCAACATATCATATTTCGTTGTTGGCTACTTGCTAACCTAGCTTGGTTACCGTAGTCTAAATACGGGAGGCATAACACCGAAAATGACACCCAATCGCTGGGGACTGCTAGAGACCTTCCAGCGGCATGTTGCCTGGCCCTCCGGTTTACATAGAGACAGGCCCCCGATGCTAGAAACGATACCGTATCAAACAGAACATATTCTAACGTTAGGCTGTTGGACAAGAGAATACAGGCAGTTGTACATCTTGATTGATGTGTGTGAAGTGTGTATTACGAGACAATACCGCTATTATTCCTTTTTTTTTTGTAGACAATTAGTGTTAACCTATTGATATACTATTATTATTACGCTATTATTTAAACCACATGTGTTTCTGGCCACCCCAGTTTAAAGGCTACATCTTAAAATCTCTCTACTACGTGGTACATGAGTCCATCATTAAGCAAGGGCCATGATGAATCCTATAATAATTATTCATACCTTATGCTCAAGGTGTGGTTGGCGGTTGGCTTCACGTCTTTGTGGAGTGGTGTAGCAGATCATACATAGAATTGGAGTCATTCGTGTTATTATAGCGCCGGTTAGCATACTTATTCATTTGGACGGGGAGCTTGATTGTCTATCTGCTGTGACAGTTTCGGCCGGGTTTGGTCACAATATCACCCCTTAACACTGGGGTTTTCTCCTCAAATTGCAGCGTAAAGAAAAGGCGTTCCCATGCGCCTATAACACACACTCACACACACACACACACACACACAAATGCACTGCCCTCCCGCAGCCCCCGCATTGACCTCGCTCCAAACCCGCACGTATTATCTTTAATACTGCAGTGTAGTGGTGTATTGGGGGGGGGTTGTTAAGTTTAGTGTTGCTATGGAAAAGACCAGCGGTCTTTTTGCAGGGTTTAGGCACATCGCTTTGCGTGTTCAGTTAGTCCATCCGGCAATGCACCAAAGACAGCCCTGTTCGGATGTGATGTGTAAACCTTTGTGACTATGTTACAGACAATAAACTGTTGTAAATTGTTAAAGGATGCCTCAGTATATCTGATGACTACTCATGGTCATCCTTTACCCTCCGTCTCTCATGAATTTCTATCAGAAGTAATTCGGCTGCTTTTTTGTTAGGTCTCTTATGCTAGATTTGAAGTACTTACGGAGTGAATCTGACCAGTTTGGTGGTGTTATTACATTGTGTGTGTGTGTTTCCCTGTGATCACTTTCCATCCTGTTTCTCTTTATTAATGTTTCTGTAAGATAACAGATCTTTCTCCAAATTCCTTTCCATTCAGGGAGTGTCATCATTGTTCTGGTGGGGAAAAGGTAGTTTAAAAGCTATAAACGCAAATTGTACTGAGCTAAGTTACTTTCACTCGGTTTTTTTTATTGAATAGAGCTGCATAATGTTAGTCTGTATTTTCACACACAATTAAGAAGATATCCAAAAGTAGTAATGAACCCCACTTCCCCTGGATGGGTTGAGTCACCAACATGAATCTGTGTGTACGACAGACACGCAGCCAGACAGGAGTAGGCGTGAGTGTGGACGTAGGCTTACTCAGATGCCGTAGTCAGATGGACAGAAAGACAGAAAGGCATGAATGGAATTTGGTTTGTCTGGGTGGAGGACATAAAGGTTTTTCCCTTGATTTTCTGTTTTTTTTTTAAACTGAATGTTATCACATCATCAATCGAAACTCTATTCAAACACATTTTTGTTTACATATTTTGAAAAGCCATGCAGCACCTTACACACCTTTATGAACAACCCCCTTAGTCCCAATAACTGGTTACACCACTTCGGCATCAATAACTGCAAACCTTTCCTGTAGTTCTTGATTAGTCTCTCAAAGCACTGTAGAGGATTTCTGGCCCATTCTATGCAAAACTACTTAACCTCAGCACATTTTGGGGGTTTTCAAGCAAGAACATGTTTTAGGTATCAAACTATCAATCAGCCGCCTTTGGACAGGGACATACTTTGGTCAGGTAATGCCACAACATGTCCATGCGTTTAGGGCCGGACTTAAAGGTTCACTAGGTTCACTTTAGACCAGAACTATTAAGGATCATCTGGGTCCTTTTCCCCAACTTGTTTTGGTTCAGATCAATGGTTTAGATCACCTAGATGTTCTAGGGTTCCTAGATGATATTACAGCTTGCTCCTGGAGACCTTTTGTCAGAACAGCCAGTCCTGTGCCAGGTTCACTACTGTCCCAATCTTTCTCCATTTGTAGAAAAACTACTCTTAGTCTGGTTGTGGTTTGGTGGTTCCACAGAGGTTTAGAATGGCTTTTGTTCTTAATTTAAAATCTGTGCACAAATACAGGCGGTGAATGTACCTCAGAAGGCACCACATAACTAAATGTATTCACATAGAAACTGATGACCAAAGGCAAAATTACTTTACACTCAGAGGGTTTTGACTTGAATTTATTTAGGTAGAGATATTCAGTTACTTTGACAACTCAATAAAGCTGTAAGCAAAAACCTACAGATGATTGAGACCAATCCAAAAATCAATACATACTAGTTTTTAAAGACATTAAAATTGAACTAGTACTGCTATATGTCAGACTATTAGAATATTTGAATATGGCTGTATAATATAAAGTAGTATGTGAAATAAAAAAAGCACTGCTTTTAAAATGATGCCATTGTCAATCAGTTGCTTCAGAGTTGTATCATTTGACTTGAGGGAGTTCATGATCTCCCTACACAATCATGGATGGATTGATTCTTAAAGCAAGGTACTTTGATATATAGTGTTATCTTTGTAAGACAGTGTTTCACTACAATAAGTGGTTGTCTACTAAGGTCCTCTGTGGTCAGAGGATGACCTACTCTTGGCACTGTGGCTATGATCTCCCAACCACTTGATATTAAAGGGTACAGTAATATCTGCCATTGTGGAGTTGACCTCCTGCTCTCTCCTCTATCCTCGTTTATCTCTCTAAGCTCTGACTGTCATGTCAGTTTAGAGAAGCAGTTGACGAATCCCTCTTCTCCCTTCCCCCTCCATCATCCATCCACCCATTTCTCTCACTGTCTTCCCCTCCATCATCCCTCCACCCACTTTTCCCACTGTCTTCCCCTCCATCTTACCTCCACCTCTCTTTCTCACTGTCTTCCCCTCCATCATCCCTCCACCCATCTTTCTCACTGTATTCCCCCTCCATCATACCTCCACCCGTCTTTCTCACTGTCTTATAATGTGGTACAAAATATAAATAACATCATAATTAATGTTCTAAACTACAAATGTAGCCTATGTAATTTTTATATAATCAATTCAATAACAGGAATTAGAAATAAGAATGTAATTGTGATTGAACTAATAAATCATCAATATAGGCGTATTTTAAATGATTAAATTATAAATGTTGTGGGTAGTAGGCCTGGTTCGTCAATTGGTGGGGAAAATACAGTTGGTCTACATAACATACATTGTTGTTTTGGATATATTGCCAAAAAAAAATATATATATATTGTAACATTGTATCCCCCATTACTTTTTCTATTAATAATAAACTGGCAGCTGAGCTGGCATGAGTCTTAGTGATTCAAAGCACTTCGTTATAATGGTGTACTTTATTCAAATAACTTAGTTATAGCGTTATACATTAATTGAAGCACATTGTTATGACAATGTACTTGATTCAAAGCACTTTGTTATAGCGGAGTTCTTGATTTAAAGCAGTTAGCTATAACGGTGTACTTAATTCGAAGCACTTCCATATAGCGGTGTACTTGATTCAAGGCACTTTGTTATAGCGGAGTTCTTGATTTAAAGCAGTTAGCTATAACGGTGTACTTAATTCGAAGCACTTCCATATAGCGGTGTACTTGATTCAAGGCACTTTGTTATAACGGTGTATATGATTAGAAGCAGTTAGTTATATTGGTGTACTTGATTTGAAGCAGTTAGTTATAACGGTGTACATGATTAGAAGCAGTTAGTTATAACGGTGTACATGATTAGAAGCAGTTAGTTTTAACGGCGTACATGATTAGAAGCAGTTAGTTTTAACGGTGTACATGATTAGAAGCAGTTAGTTTTAATGTTGTACATGATTAGAAGCAGTTAGTTTTAACGGTGTACATGCGGTAATACTACAGGGGCCCTGAGAGCAACATCACTGTCACTGTCTGACAGTACACTTCTTCATTCAGTCACTCATGCTAACAAAACAATGGGACATACTGAACATAATGTCTAATAGTGTTTCTTAATCCACACCTCTCTCTCTCTTTCTCCCCGTTCTCCCTCTCTCTTGCCTGCTCCATACCTCTCTCTCTCTCTCTCTGTTTCTCCCTCTCTCTTGCATGCTCCATACCTCTCTCTTACTCAGTTCTGTCAGCACCATGTCCAGGCCGTCAGGGGGCGGTGTTGCGAATGATGTCACCCGCTTCCTGTCTACGGGAACAGTGCCAGGCTCGCCCTCCACCTCAACCCCCAGTGGCCATGTGTTCTCCGCTTCCAGCCAGGCGGACTGGGCGGCCAAGCGACTTGTCTGGGTCCCATCGGAGAAGCAAGGCTTTGAGGTGAGTGGGTGGAGCCAAGGGTCATAGTCAACGTAGTGGGGAGCCTATGGTGGGGGGGAGGAGCCAGTCTGAACCACTCATAATGGACCTCTACATACTATAGCAGGGGTGGGCAAATATTTTGGCTCGGGGCCACATCAGGATTTTGAAATGAAATGGAGGGCCACATTTGTTTTTGTAATTTGTTAATCAATTGATTTGGAGGCCAGAAAAGGGCATTCCGTGGGCCGGATGGGACAGCCTCGCCGGCCGCATTTGGCCCTCGGCCCGTAGTTTGCCCACCCCTGTACTTTAGGCTGGAACAAGAGCATGCACTGGACACGGGACCTCCGGTCCATTACAGGCTTTTGAGTGGGACATTCACAACTAAGAGATTGAAAAAAGTTCTTATTAATAAACTATTTTAATGTGACCTTTATTTAGTAGGAAGGAATATGTATAATGTTGTATGGATAGTGAGCCTATATATATTTATCTGATGTAGTAAAAAAAGTGGACCCTTATAAATGTATCTGACAACCACCTAAATAAGAGCTTAACCCACGCTGTTGTCTTTCAGCTGTGGTTCTAACCCATGAAAAAATATCTGAAAGATGAAAAAAGGCTCATTTGTAGAGGTGGAGCTGTTGCTATTGATGCAAATAAAGGCATGGATTGAAAAGAATTATCATGGCAGGGCCCCTTCGGAAAAAACATTATAGGAGCAATGTGTAGAATTGCAGGAAATGTGCTAAATGTATGTACAGTGTTTGCATCACGTGTGATTGTCCCCAGTGAGGGACTTCGGTTTTCCTATAATTTATGCACAACTATGTTTAGTCTGAGCATGTGTACATGTAACCTGTCTGGCCTAGGTGCAGAGGGAGGCCTATCAAGGAGGCCATGTGCTCATGTCCGACTTCATTGTCTTAAAGTATTTTTACGTTTCATCATCTCACACAGAAAATACACCACTGCAAATGGACTTACTTATACCCACATGTGTTTGATCTTGTGTTGGTTGTTGAAAAGACATCATTCGAATTATTTTGCTCAATCGTTGTATGAGACATGACTTCCACACCACCATGGATACCAGCATTAGGTGGCAGTAGTCCTAAGGCTATTGTAGACACTTCTATGACTTGTCCTGTTCTACAATGTGCCTGGGATTCTTTAAATACTGTACAGTATCATATACAGGGATCTTTCTGTTTCTGTGTCTCTGCTGTGCTGTTCGGACATGGAGCTCTAGGAATAGAACAACATTTCTTCAGCCTCCTGATGTTAAAGAGGCCACAGTCACACTCACACACACACACACACACACACCAACACACCCACACACTCACAATCATTGAAAATTTATATTTTAAGTGTGTGGTTGTCACTCATACACACTCATCTCTGGGAATCGGGCTGTGTGTGCCGGGCAGAAGTCCATTGGAAACAGAACTGAGTGGAACGCAACAAAGTAGAGTCCTGTGACCTGGCTAGTTCAGAGTTCACCGCTTCCTGCTCCCCCAGACATAAGGCCTGTTCTATGTCATAGACGTCTATCCTCTGTAGGTCCCTCTGTCTCCTCTCTTTTCCATGTATCTATTTCTGTCCACCCCGTCCTCAGTCCAGCCATCTTCACCACTATCAATGTGTGCACTGTTTTATTTCATGTATGTATGGCAACACCAGTGTGTGTGTGTGTCTTTCCACATCCTCTTGTTGTGCGATAGTAAAGAAGGCCCTATAACCAATAGCTAATAGCTTTTCTTAGACCCAATACCTGATCAGACGTCCTGAACACCGCCCTTAGCAGTGGTATCCATAAAACACCAACAGCAGAGATGCCTTTTTTATTATTATAAATATGGCCTCAACATAAGAAAAATAATTTGGATTGTTTTGCGTAACTATTCACACTACTTGGACTTGCATTACAAAGTGTTTTTTGGTCAACAACCCAATTCGCTTTGTTAGATAAATCTATGTTATGTGGCAGATGGAATCACTGCCAAAGGTAGTTGGGCTGTTATTTTTTTTAAGGTAAGTCTCGGAAAGCTTTGTACACCGGAATTGTGCAATATTTCTTTATATCATTATTCTTTCCAAAAGCCCTCAGGATCTCCCAGGGTGTTGGGGATCATGGGTGAAATGCAACATTGCCAAGTTGCCAACAAGTCTTGCCAAGTTGTCATAGATAATTGTTTAACTCTTTATTCTTGATTACCAGCTCCAAAGTAAATGTAATGTGTTTTTGTTTTTTGTCCTGACGATGAATGAAGTCCTCCCCTCCCAGTGTCTGGGGTAAAGCAGGCTGAAGCAGGTTTTCATCTAGGAGTTGGCTGTGCTTATCCTCCTGTTTCTTTCAGTCTGAAATACAAGGCAGTCACTTTCATTTCACCTGTGCTATCTGGCCTCATATACCACAGCTGTCAGCCAATCAGCATTCAGCTTTGTTGACCTACATTTGAGACCATCATTGTAATGGTCCATCATGCCT
>JACXGK010007218.1:0-26033 GCA_016801125.1 Novumbra hubbsi | reverse complement strand
AAGTTAAAACATACATTACATATGTACAGTAGATCCCTTATAATGTGTAAATAGTTTACATTCTGACTGGGATGTATAAGAATGGGCTGGTGAGTTGTTTTTTAATTCCTCTCAAAACAATTTTATTACATTCCATGGGCCGGATGGGACAGCCTGGCGGGCCGCATTTGGCCCTCGGGCCGTAGTTTGCCCACCCCTGGGTTAGTGGAATTATACAAAGAAATCCCTGTTTTGTCATATTTTGTCCTGCATATAATTCAGCCAGTGCTATTGTTTCTTTTTGTCTTCATATAGAGTAAGTTAGTCCAAGCAAAAAAAGAAGTGGAGAAATGTGCAATTAATGACAAGCAGGTATGTATTGGTAGCTACTTTTTTTCGTACATCAAGGAGGAAGGTAATTCATTGTCAACACATTACTAATGTGGTTTTGCTGTTTCGCTTCACCCCAGGTGGTTCTCTGCATATCAGTGGATGTATCCAAGGACTATCGGCAGGTGGAAAGTGTGATTAAGCAGGTTAATGTCTATTACCGGACGTTCATATGATGTACTTTTGAACTCTGATTTCGTTCTGACTACATCAATATAATTTACTCCATTTAGTGTCAAGAGAAGCTTGGTCCAGTGGACATGCTTGTGAACTGTGCTGGGACGTCCTACTCTGGGAAGTTTGAGGAGGTGGAGGTGGAGCGCTTCAGGGTAAGTACCGTAGTAGCTCACCCCAGGAATAGACACGGACGACTCAAAGGGAGCACACATCTAGATGTTGTGTCAGTACATACTAACTTGTAACTAACTCTGAATAAACAATAAGAGGTTAGTCTCCCATATGGAAAATTTAATGGGTTTCATATCTGTCTGAAGCTGGAACCAAGGATTCAACTTTGTTTAAAAATGCCGCTACCAAGCCATAATGTAGGAAGGGACGACAGTCTATGTCTACAGCAGATTGGATTCCAGGGGAAATGGAAAACAAGGTTTAAATCCAGAATTACAAGGTTTCTGGTTTCTTTGCTCTATTACAGTACAGGGATTGTTTTGACGCTGAGATAGAGTCCATGGTTCTATAAGGACTAATAGGACTACGCTGCTCATCACATCAAGCCTCATTAACCTGTTAATGCAATAGCTGCAGTGTAATGCAGTTGGTTCCTAGTCCTGTTCCACACAGGCCATCAGTCCAACCTGGGACCCCAGTCATATAATGCAGAACAATAATGCATGTGTGTTATGGAACTGTTCAATGGCGATTTGTTTTATTATTACAATTTGTTTCATATGTTACAGTTCATTTTTGCAACCCCTATCCTCTAGCTTGACTAATCACATGTATTGACCACGGGACAATAAGATGGGATGTGTCTCCCACATCCCATGTAATGGGCTTCATTACATTTCCTGGAAGGATTGTTGCTCTGCTGGTGATTCTGGGTTCTGGCATTCCACTGCTGGTCACGTGTCTCGTTAAGGGTCTGATGTCATTAGGCCTCCATCTAGTGAAATGGATTTCTTGGATACGGCATGAAAATATCATAACACAACACCATATTAGAGTGACGTGTTTTTAACATGACTATTCCACATGTATAATAAATGATTTGATAATGCACATTTATCAATTTATAATGATAATGATTTGTTTTTTAAATCAGAGTCTGATGGAGGTGAACTACCTGGGCAGTGTATATCCCACCAGGGCTGTAATTACTACTATGAAAGAGCGGAGGATGGGACGCATCCTGTTTGTCTCCTCGCAGGCCGGCCAGATTGGCCTGTTCGGCTACACTGCCTACTCCCCTTCCAAGTTTGCGCTGCGTGGCCTGGCTGAGTCCCTGCAGATGGAGGTGAATAGTTTGGTTTCCTCCGAACATCCAATGCTCCTTAAGCCTCTCTGTCTGATTGAATGTACTTCGTCCCTCTACCCACCCCCGCAGATGAAACCATATAATATCTATGTGACGGTGGCCTACCCCCCTGACACTGACACTCCAGGACTGGCAGAGGAGAATAGGACAAAGGTGGGTCTCCCCAAGAACAAAGTGACGACTCCTGAATGTTTTTTATTTCAATCTGATGTCTCACGTTCTCTATTCTCTCATCGGCCTTTCATAGCCTTTAGAGACCAGGTTGATCTCGGAGACGTCTGGAGTGACTCAGCCGGATCAGGTGGCTAAGATCTTGGTCAAGGATGCTGTGGTGAGATGTTGCATTGTCGACACCTGTCAATGTCCAATTCTGTCAGGCCTTTATCAGTATCCAGTCAGGGAGTGTGTCGGGTGACAACTTTGTGTCTTTTACAGCAAGGTAACTTCAACAGCTCAGTGGGGCCAGATGGATACATGCTCTCAGCTCTCACCTGTGGAATGTCTCCTGTCACCTCCATCACAGAGGGCCTCCAGCAGGTAACTATTCACAGCACAGAAACACCACTGTTCCACATCAAAACTCCCTAAACCTGACTCATACATGGCTTAGCTAATTAGGAGCTTCATCACACCTATTAGGTAGAAGTAATTATATTTCCATGATTTTAATATAATAATAGACTGTCCCAAAACTTGGACACTGTCTGCATATTTATTTTTTGCCTCAGTTTGTATAGTTTGTGCTGTCGTGCTTAAAAGGAGCCGGAAATTGTGTAATATGCCATGTTCTGATTTGTGACTATTTTCAAACCTGATTTTCACAATATAGGTTTTGATAGGTATTTCACTTAATGCTTATGCACATACAGTGTATCTGGAAAGTATTGACAGCGCTTCCCTTTTTCCACATTTTATGTTACAGCCTTATTCCAAAATGGATTCAATTCGTTTTTACCCTCAAAAGTCTACCCACAATACCCCATAATTACAAAGTGAAAAAAGTTTGTTTCATATTTTTTATAGATTTGTAAAAATTTAGAACAAAAATAAAACATGTACATAAGTATTCACAATACTAAATACTTTGTTAGAGCACCTTTTGCAGCAATTACAGCCTCAAATCCTTTTGAGTATGATGTTACAAGCTTGGCACACCTATTTTTGGGCAGTTTCTCACATTTGTTTTTGCTGGACCTCATACATTGCTGCATTCATCTTTCCTTTTCATCCTGACCAGTCTCCAAGTTCCTGCCTCTGAAAAACAACCCCATGCTGCCAGCACCATGCTTTAATATAGAGATGGTATTGGCCAAGTGATGAGCGGTGCCTGGTTTCCTCCAGACATGACATGACGCTTGGCATTTAGGCCAGAAATTTCAATCTTTGTTTCATCAGACCAAAGAATTTAGTTTCTCATGGTCTGAGAGTCCTTCGGGTGCCTTTTAAACTTCAGGCAGGCTGTCATGAGCCTTTTACTGAGGAGTGGCTTCCGGCTTGCCACTCTACCATACCGGCCTGATGGGTAGAGTGCTGCAGAGATGGTTATCCTTCCGGAAAGTTCTCTGCTCTTCACAGAGCAATGCTGGAGCTCTGTCAGAGTGACCATCGGGTTCTTGGTCCCCTCCCTGACTAAATGTGGAGTGTCATGGCGTTTTTCTTTTGTTTTTTTTTATAGATTTGCAAAAATCTGAAAAACATTTTTCATGTTGTCATTATTGTGTATTGTTTGTTGAATTGTGAGAGGAAAAAAATATGTAATCAATTTTGGAATATTGCTGTAACATGACATGTAGAACAAAGTGAAGTGCTGTAAATACTTTCCGGATGCACTGTATAAACAACATAAAATGTTAGGTTTAAAAACATTAACTTCAACTTGATTGATCTCAAAAGTCCTGGTCTTTTATGTGTTCTGATTAGTGAGTTGTTTATAATGTTAATGTGTGCTGCTTTTGGTTTGGTTTCTGTACAGATTGTCACCATGGGGTTGTTCCGGACCATAGCCCTGTTCTACCTGGGGAGTTTTGACAGCATTGTGCGTCGCTGTATGATCCAGAGGGAGCAGGCCAAAGCCACTGACAAGAGGGAGTAAAATGCCCTCCATCCAAACCCCCTCTCTAATCATAGTCCCCTGGGAAACCCACCCCACCTCCATTCTAGTCAAAGTCAATGGGGAACCCACCCCACCTCCTCTCTAATTAATGGAGAAACCCAACCCACCTCCTTTCTAGTCAAAGTCAATGCGGAACCCCATCCCACCTCCTCTCTAGTCAAAGTCAATGCGGAACCCCATCCCACCTCCTCTCTAGTCAAAGTCAATGTGGAAACCCATCCCACCTCCTCTAGTCAAAGTCAATGGAGAAACCCACCCCACCTCCTCTCTAGTCAAAGTCAATGGAGAAACCCAACCCACCTCCTCTCTTCTCTATTTCATTCTTGTAAAGTGCACAACCCTGGATTAGATAATTGACCACGTATCTCATGCACCAATAATATCTAAGTAAAAAAGATGGTGGGTTTTCCCCTTGACCTGTAATTTGAAACTACCGTACTTGGCAGCCATTTTGTTTGTCAACTCTTTACATAATTCCAGTGGAATCATTGTTTACTTAAGTGCCCCATGGAATGTCTGAGTGTACGCTGCTTTACCGAAGGGTCTTTGATGGCTAAACATCCTTACTGGCTTGATGGAAAGGCCATGTCAGCAAACAACTGACATTTTTGCGTGCCTTTAGTTAAGATCAAATTAAGGGATAGCCAGTCTGACTGGTTATGTCAGCAGGCTGACCTCCAATTCCATATCCCTACGTCAGACGAAACTAGAACGCTGACTAACCATGAGTCATTCAGACTGTTTGGAGTCCGCTGTCTGGGCCATGAACAACTACCGATGTTTCTCCATGAGGGTTTCAACCTTCCTTCAAAGCAGTTTTTTTTTGTTGCTAAAGTCTTTGCAGGCAAAGTTTCTGTCTATCCGCCTTTTTTTTTTTTCTTCTTCTTCCAGGTCTTTAGCTAACGTCACAGTGTGGAGGGGGGATAGCAGGTGGGCAATGTGAAATGCAATCGCTTCCCGGAAGGGACTACAGAAGCCTTTTCAGTTAGACCTTGTGTATGCGAGGACGAGTGAGATCTGTGGGATACAGACTGGAGAGATTACGATGCATGCTTTATTGTAATGCATTTGATTGACTGTACCCTGACCCCGCCTATTCCAGGGAGACGGAAGCCATTGGACACCGGTGGTGTCTGGGGGATGTAAACCCTCCTCTGTCATGTATTCATGTTAATTGCCTGGCACTGTCACATTATTTGTTTGTTACTGGAAGTTGAAGCAGCATGTAAAATATAAGCATGGTACTGGTACCACACACTGTAGATTCACTGCAGCTGATGCCGGGGGGCTCGCTGGTTCGAGCATGTTCCCTTTAGGCCAACAGAGGGCGTTAGAGCTTTCTTCAATAGAGGACAAGAGAGGAAGAGCGACTGGCCAGCTCAGTCTGCAGAGCTCTTTTATTGTATTGCCTCTTGACATGGTCTTCCACAGTCACTGTGGCTGTTGTCCTCTACTTCCCACTGTGGATTTCGTTCTGTCCTGAAGTCCTAACTTAAAGCATTTGAAACGTTCCATTTTAAACTTTACCTTCCTGGCCTTTGTGGCATTTTGCGTGGTGGGGGAGAGGGAAAGAAACGTTCCAGTCTTCCTTTCATCCATCAACTGTGGGGAGAATGTTCTTAACTTAAAAATCGGAAAGTAATTTTGTTTGTTGTTAAAAATTCACCAATATTGAAAATGTTTTGAGACCATTTCTTTAAATGCATTTGCAACTTTTAGAGATTTTGTTTGGTGTTGAGGCTTTGTTCTATCATAGATGTACTGGAGTTGGTAGTGCCATCAAGCACTAAAATTGTGGGGACCCAAGTCAAGCCTTAAGAGAGAACTACAGATGACACTAATCAACAATAGAAATTATCGACACAAATTAATGTGGCTTAAAGAGCTTGTTGTATATTAGTTCATTTGATTTTTTTTGCAAAAAAGACCAACTATTGCCAAACTGCTCTGTATTTGTCACTTTCTGTCAATTGAGTTTTTGTACAAAAAGGCCTTACCCAAGCCCAAATATGAAAGAGGGAATGGATGAGTCAACTTTGATGAAGTTCTCATTTGATATTGGTTCAAGGCAATTTTTCACACTCAAGTTCTTTGTAGTTTCTCCCATACCTGGTATATTTCATTTTCAGCTTTTATTGTCATCTAGAGGTAGCAACACATTCATTTAGAGGTTTATAGACATATAATATGTAGCCAATGGAAAAAGCATTTTTTATTTTAACAAATTGAAGCTATGCAAATGAATGTTTGCAATGTTAAAACAGTGCAAGTTGTTTCCTTCACACTTTAGATTTCCTATTTGCTGAAGTCGTCCAGAGACGTACATCATACAAAAGATTATATAAAGTTTATAAGTCCTGTACTACTAAATGTTATATTGATTAGTTTAGCTTCTTTTTACTTGTTACTTTGTTATGTTTTTGCCAAACGTGTATGAATTTCACCATGTGTGCCATTGAATAGAAACACTTATGGAGTGGAACAATGTTGCTTTGTCTTATTTTCTTACATGATAAAACAATAAATAACATTAGAACATGTAATTTTCTCTATTTAATGCCTTAATGTTTGTTTGTTTTTTAACACCTAGGGGCCTTATTATATAATGTGCTAATATGTTATTGTGATTTTTAAAGTTAAATACATTTTAGAATTTGACACTGATTCAATCAATTGTTATTTAATTTTCCAAACAAATTGCACACCATTAGATTGCTTCAGGGGGACACATGACCAATCTTTTACTTTGCTAACACAGGGTTTTGATTTAATAATATTCATTCTGGTCAGATGCTGTAACTGCAAATTGCACACTAACTAAAGGACCTTTTTTTCAAGTCAATCACCTGTTTGTATTTAGCTAGAATTATGAAATAAATACAAACTGAAGGAGACATTAGTCATTGCTGAAAACAGATTTTGCTTCATTCCACATAATCTCTGAAATACATGAATATACTTAAAACCAATGCTGTTATTTAGTCACTGGAAAATGTATATACATTTGGACATTAGAAAATAACAAGGTAAAATGTCCCTAGTGGATCATAGCATACCCCTGGTAAACTTTGAACAACAACAGGTGCCTAGAAGTACCTAGATAGGTCTGGAATTGATTATTCTTTGGACAGTGGAGTGATTGACATCAAATTCCTTGCAAATTGTTTTGGAACCCATCCAGACTCATGGGCATCACCAACAATCATTCTTCTGATGGCCTTAACAGGTTTGTTTGATCTTGGCATATTACTACACACCTGTGGTTCAGATGAAAGCATATTTATGTAAGGTTGGACCCTGGGAGTTTTGCTTAAAGGGATAATAAAGGTAGGGTAAAATAACATTTCGAAAAGGGAACCACATTGCCTGGTCAGCTAGTTGATAAAGAATATCTCCATAAGAACAACACAAATGATTAATTGAGATTTAGAGGTTTTCATGGCCCTGTCGAAGAAAGTGTTAACATTTTGATAATATTTCCATAATATATAATATAATGATATTCTGAGCCTTACACAAGGGCGTATGGGCGGGGGTGCGTATGAGCGCCTTAATGTTAGAAGCGGGTAAACGAGTCCCCTCGAACACTAAGACCACTTACACATTAATGCATGATGTGTGTGTATGGCCCGCGATGACTCAGACTCACTCCTACGCCCCTGGCAACATGTTTAACTACGAAATGGTTTGCACTCATATTGTTATAATGATAATATTACATTCTCTGTTAGATAACATTCTAAAAGGATTAAACATCGAACCAAAGGCGCATATGCTAGTTGGAGAGTCTCCAAACGCGCAGGAAAACTTAGACGCTTGGGTGACGTAGAACCAACCACAACGTAGCAGAGACACGGGCAGCAATTGTGGGAGAGTTCTCACTGCAGACCCTCAAAAAGACGAGTCTCTCCGTCTGTATACAACAGCGCTTTAATAGTTGTCGGTATTACATCCTGTAAATGCGATGTTAACCTTTATTTTCGGATTTTCGGTCGTTTGTGTAGTATACAATGTGTTGATGTCAATAATATTTTAATCTCTTCCGTATTTCTGGCTGTCTGGATTGTTGAGTCTACACAGAAGGGAACTGTCGCCACTTTTAGGCTAGGCTTCGAAGATATTTTCATTTGAGGGCAAAATTGGCAACATTTGGATAGCCTAACGTGGATATACTTTTTTCAGACCAGTTGGGGGAAGTGTGTGATTTTTTTTACAATCCACGCACATCGTTTCCCTGCCAGAATTCTTTCTGGACCTTTCGAGTAGCCTATCCTAAGAACTTCACTAGGGCATTTTCTCAGACACTTTTCGTTTGATCTGGTGTATTGGACTGGCGCTTATATTCAAGTATGATGATATATTATTCTTAAAAACGAGAATTTAGGTGGGAGGCCGTTAGTGCCAATCATAATGGCAGACGACGATAACCGCTTTATAGTGGAAAAGTACATTTGTCACAAACTCTTAAAACGGGGATATGCATGGGATTTCGAGGATGCAGAGGAGGAGGAAGATGCTGCTAATAATGGGTCGATGATGTCTCCTCCGCCGGGTTTGGTACGGCGGATTCACGAGGCCAGTAAAGCCGGACAGGGCAGCGTTCCTCATATTTCCAAATGGCTCTCCCAACCAGACCCGCACGCAGCTATTCACAGAGTTTTGCGTGAGGCCGGGGACGAACTCGAAAGACTGTACCAACCCGACTTTTTGGAGATGTCACACCAGCTATATCTCACGTCCTCCATGGCGGAGAGGAGATTCAGAGAGGTTACACACGAGCTGTTCAGAGACGGAGTTAACTGGGGACGTATTATCGCCTTCTTCGAGTTCGGGGGCACAATATGCGTGGAATGCGTGAACAAGGAAATGAATTCGCAAGTGGACCACATTGCCGGGTGGATGACAGAGTATCTAAATGGACCCCTGCAAAGCTGGATTCAAGAAAACGGGGGATGGGTAGGTGTATTCTCTACTTCGAATCCACATTTCCGATATCACGTTGATTTATGCGTAGGTTACTGGTGCAGTGGGAACGGATATCAACGGAAGTGTTCCTGATTTGATGTTCAGAGTGTTTGTCATGCATTTCTGACCAATGATTTTCGCAGTCCCTGTCACACCTCTCCACGCTCTAAAGCCCGCCTATGTGTTGAGTTCACTGTTCGCGGTTTTGCGTTCCCCTACTCAGACTTTGCGTGCCACGTCATGGATGTGGGCATCGACTGTATTGCTATAACATGATGTGTTCAGTTTCTACATAAAATACCGATTCAGGTGTTTTAAGATATGTCAGGCGTCAGCACAGAAGAGCGCGCCCTAAATCAATGACCGCTGCCTTGCAGTTGCAGGATGAGACGCAACGAAACGATTTGTGGGGGAAGGAGGGTCATTAAGATCATAAGAACCTTTGATTCAAAATGACGTTAGAAAATGATATAAACCAACACTTTGACACCACAAAATTACAATTCTTATTCCTGCGCTGTTCTTAATCCTGCTACAGCGTGGACATGTTATAGCCACTGCCGTTGTTAAATGGATGTGGCATTATCCAGAAAACAGTTTGTCCTATAATGGGATTATCATATCTCACCGGCTACATCTATGGCAGGACTGGCCAGGACAGAACCATGCCAGGGGACAGGATGCCAGCTCCCAGTTGACACAGAAAAACGAGAAGAGGTGACCATTGTCAGGAATCTGCATGACTCTTAAAAATGGTATGAAGTTAGGAGTTCCATACTGAGCATTTCATTTTGTACATGCTCTTATCGGGAGGGCATACCCTTTCATACTGGCCCCTTATGGAGGGAAACCCTAGACACTGGTATTGTAAGCCCCATGCTCTACCCACCGCACTGGTATTGTAAGCGCCATGCTCTACCCAGGACACTGGTATTGTAAACGCCAGGCTCTACCCACCACACTGGTATTGTAAGCGCCATGCTCTACCAACCACACTGGTATTGTAAGCGCCATGCTCTGGTATTGTAAGCGCCATGCTCTACCAACCACACTGGTATTGTAAGCGCCATGCTCTGGTATTGTAAGCGCCATGCTCTACCAACCACACTGGTATTGTAAGCGCCATGCTCTACCAACTGAAGGTGGTGGGACCCGCACACAATCATTCATTTAAACAAGAGGAGACGCGTGCTATTTGAATACTTGGTTTGGATCCATAGTACCGTAAAATGTTACAGAGTATGAAGATGAGTGCTTTTCCCATAGAAATCCACAAACACTCTTGTAGGCGCTGTCACAGTGAGTTGAAACAACACAAGTGATGTGCAGGAACACATCGTTGGGTCTAACAGACCTGTCATGTGATGTGCAGGAACACATCGTTGGGTCTAACAGACCCGTCAGGCCAAACTGCAAATGGGCCAAATCAAATGTGCTCAGAAAGCCAAAACATGTTGGTATTCAGTTTCCGTTACCGCATTGGGTCCAATCTAGGTTTTGGTTTCCGATTTGTGGGGGGGGGGAAGCAACACCAAACCCTGGACTGCCCAGTCATCTTACTTGTGTCTTGCGATGGTGTGCCTCTGAGTTTAAAACCCCTGCATTGCATACACAAAAACACATGCACACACATGCAGGCATGGTCACCCATGCGCTCACACACACACACACACACACACACACACACACACACACACACGTCTCATAACATCCCCTTCTGTTGTTCTTTTATTACTGTCATTTCCCATCAAAAGATAAATTGCGTAGCCACTCGTTTCTGCAGACACTCGTTTCTCATGCCAAACTGCCAAAAAGGACTCCCTAATTGACAAGAAGTGCACTTAATGAGAGCACAAACATGTGCCTGCTCCGTGTCAGCTACGTAGCCAGAAGCATGTGGGTGGAGGGGGTGGGTGTGGGAGGGTGGAGGCTAATCAATGATTTATGTGGAGCATTTCATCTCTAAAGGAAGGAACATTTAACATTCCTCTTGAGTCTCCCCTGCCCGGAGGTGGCAGTTTGTGCCACATATCAAAGGGAAACAGGGAGCTGGTCTAGGGCCTTCCAGGAGGATAGATCAACAGCCTGGAGCCCGCTTGTATGTTTAACATGTAACATGCAACCTCCAGTGCATTTCCGTTCAGCTGGAGCCCTTTTGTCTCGTTTATAAACCTGTGTCTGGTTGGATCTGGCTGTGTCTGCCATGCAAGTCTGTGTGAGAGGTCTCTGGAGCCTGTATACCCAACTACGCATTTCACTCCTGTTGTATGTAGGTCAGTGTACACAGCAGTGTTTCAAGGCTAAGGCGACAGGGTTTCGTGTGCCATATCCATTGGCAATGAAGGGTTCCGAATCTTTTAATCCAACGGATAATTCCGGATTAGGGGACAGTATATGTATCCAATTTTCTAGGTCATTTTGGCCAGGGCCTTGTTGTAAGTGCTCATATTGTAAATCTCCCTATAGAGGTATTTCACATTTTGTCTGAGGCTATGGAGAAGTGAGCTTTATATCATCTCACTCACATGAATGAAAATGGAATGAATACACATAAACGGTGTATGCAATGTGAATACAAATGGAATGAATGCACATATACAGTGTATGCAATATGAATACAAATTGATTTTGTAACTCTTCATGCAGAATAAAGAGTGCTGCGGAGATCCTGGTGACACTGGAACAATGCACACAGAAACCGACACTGGAATAACAGTTTGTGTTTTCTTTTCATGTGAGAACATTCGCTGCCTTGCTTATTTCGGCTCATTATCAGATAATCCCAAGATTTACACCACAGGTGTGACAAAAGTGTCCAATAGAAGTATTTATTTCAGGGTTTTTTTCCTAGGTCAAAGGTCATTTTAAGAATGTTTTTGATGGGAACTGTAAGGTTTTCTGCTGCAATCAGCTGACATACTGTTGATGTTTTCCTCTACTATAAAAACAACGAAGTGGGAAACTAATTAACCTAATGTGACATTTAGACCCATGAGCAAGGGCTGGAAAACCACTGCATCGCATGCTTCCTGTTATTTCTGGACGTTGTCTCAGTGTGGCTGGCCATTGTTGTGTCTGGGAATTATGGAAGTCCTGGGGTATGAGCAGAAACCATCTGTGTCTATGAGAATAACACGGTCGCAATTGTTTGTAATGTGCCTCGGTCGAGGTGGCTCCCGTTCCCTTGACCACTTCTCTCCTACACAGCTCCTCCAGACTGAATCTGGTCCCCAGCTCTGACGCCTGTCCTCTAATTAGGCCTTTTTTTCACCTGGATAAATTCACCCCTTCCTGTCTTATGTGGCGGGAGTGATTGCAGCTGGTTTAAGGGGGGCTTTGTTTTGATTGGATAATACGGGTCTCAGACAGACAGTGCCACACAGACATGTTGTTTGGTCCCAGTGTCCACCTACATTTTTGTATGTGATGCGGTTTAGGAAACAACAAGCGATTGGAAAGTGGCATCCTGGCTGGCAGACAGACTCCCAACTTTCTTGTGAAATTACACTTTGGTCCTGAGGGATTAGTCTGTCTGAGGGCGTAGAGGGCATGAGTCTGGCCGATGCACTCTGCTAAAATGCAACACATCTTTCCCAGTTTGTCCCGTCGAATTTAGGCAGTTACAAAAGCAGTGTCTTAACCTTAACATGTCGGTTTCCACCGAAGCGGTTCAGAGTCTATTTGAAAGACAGTAGAAAGACAGTAGATTGCTCTGTGACTTCTCACCACACTGGGTGTGGGGGGGGGGGCTGGAGTGGTAGAGGGATGAGAGCACCTGGAAAACCCACCAGGTGCTACACAGCCAGGGGAATGGAGTGTGGGGAGGGACTGAGGTCCTATTGGCCAGTCATTACACCAACAGACAGGCTAGGCGTAGGCTGGGATAACAGGTGGGCCTTTCCGACAGCAGGTGTTTGTCGTAATGACGGTGAACAAACCTGATTGAGCCAGCCGTGAATAGGGTACTTCCAAAATCCCAATAAAGGGGGGGTGGGAATGGGAGGCGTTGCTAGGGTGGTGTGTTGCTGTGGGCATATGCCCCCCCCCCACCCCCACCCCGGCTCCCAATCTCTCCGTACTGGCTGAGGGGAAGTGGGACACTGAGGAAGTCATTAATCTCCATCAGGTTGACATGTCTGCACAGCATGAAAGGGACTGGAGGACACTGCTTCTGATGCGTCCTGGCTGACAGTGGTGTCCCAAATCGCACCATTTCCAAGAGCACTGGTCAGGAGAGGCGCACTATTTAGGGACTACATAGTCATTGGGAACCCATCCTCAGCCGCATGCTCCTGAGAGATGGCTTTTGTTTATGGAGTCCATGCTAGCCAACCCGGGCCCCAGAGGACGGCACAGATTGATTTTAGCTTAATATCATGACGGAACGGGAGCAAGCAGCCATTAGCCAGAAATGATCGGTGGGCCTTCAGACAGCCTGATACCGATATCAAGAGATCCAGATGCTTTCTAACTGGAAATCAACCCCCAAACCACTGTTGTTACTTTAACCAGACTCAGACAATGGGGCTGGGTTCCTAAAAGGGACATTTAAAAAGCACGTGTGAGCTAAGCCTTAGCAGCAATGTACTCCCCTGCTGTACACTGTGGAGTGTGGAAGAGAAGAGATTGAGCTAACCTCTGTCGCCACCTGTCACTGTTTAGAGAGAGAGAGATACCCAATGAGACAGAAGGAGAGACAGGAGAGAGACAGAAGGAGAGACAGGAGAGAGAGATTCCCAAAGTGACAGAAGGAGAGACTGGAGAGAGACAGAAGGAGAGACAGGAGAGAGAGATTCCCAAAGTGACAGAAGGAGAGACTGGAGAGAGAGACAGAAGGAGAGAGAGATTCCCAAAGTGACAGAAGGAGAGACTGGAAAGAGAGAGACAGGAGAGAGACAGGAGAGAGAGATTCCCAAAGTGACAGAAGGAGAGACAGGAGAGAGACAGGAGAGAGACAGAAGGAGAGACAGGAGAGAGAGACAGAAGGAGAGACAGGAGAGAGACAGAAGGAAAGAGAGGGAGAGAGAGAGAAAGAAGGAGTGAGACAGAAGGAGAGACAGGAGAGAGTCAGAAGGAGAGACAGGAGAGAGTCAGAAGGAGAGACAGGAGAGAGTCAGAAGGAGAGACAGGAGAGAGAGGGACAGCCACTGTAATCATTCCTATTGACAGAGCCGGCTCTCATTCTGGCTTCTCTTCCCTTAATACACTCGCAGGATGAGGTCTGGTCTTTTCTCAGCTGCTTCTATTCATTTTTGCTGATCGAGGGTTTTTTGTTAAGGCTGAAAGTGACAGAGATCGAAAAAGTAGCATATTCACATTTATCTCTTTCATGACTTAGTTTCCATATGGTTGTGGTATTCAAATCTGCACCGTGAATCCAGTTCCTCTCCATGTTCTTATTACAACCCACTAATCAGGGACTTCTTTCTACCTGGGACTTCTTTCCACCTCTATTGTTTTCAGTTGTCTTTAATTAACATTTATGACACAAGCTTTGGATTCACAACCCTCGTGTGTTTTCTACTGTGCATTCACCGTAAAAAGCATCAACGTTTTTAGGGGAAATGGAAGAGACAACCAGCGAAGTGAGTGACTCTGTCGGACGTTGACAAGATCTTAACACCGCGTCTTAACTCTTTCTCCACACAGCGATTGTTCTCTTCTACTCGTCAAGAACAGTATTTGGAAAAATCGAGATTCAGGCGTTTCTCTGTACTCCTGTTACGTTACCGTATGAACCAACCCCACGTTTATATTTAGAGTGAGCGGATGTGACTTTTTGTCCTCTTACCCCTGAGGCCCCTCTGAGGACCCCTCCCAACCTCTCATTATTCCTCCTCTCCGGAGAGTCCTTGGAATGTCTGCAGCTCAGGAACAAGGACTGTAAATAAATAATGGGGAGATCCTGGGTGTAGCTTTCCTGAGTGACCGGACCAGAAGAGCCAAGGGTGTGGACGGCCTGAACGCTGGACACTTTGTTCTGCGGTGGACAATCGCCTCTGGACCGGCCGTGCACAGGTCACATGACATTGACCACCGGAGCAGTGAAAGTGTGTGTGTGTTCCTGTTTTGGTGGGTCTGTATTTGTGGTATTGAGTGTCCACAAGCCCACACTAACTCAGAAACAGTTCAACACTACGGTTGCACAAATGAGGTGTTGTCCATTTGATCGTATATTGCCACATTACGTGTGTGTGTGTGTGTGTGAGATGAGCACACTGTAAGTACAGTATTTAACCTGGTAGTTCCTGTTTATCCTGGCCTGTCTATTGACCTGTTCTTCCATTAGGCTGTACGGTGCTGCTTTAGGGCATACCATGTCCATGAATAATATACAGCACCATAACCTGACACTAAATGGATTTCCATCGAACAAACCCTGCAGGGATGTAAATGCGTTACACACACATACACACACACACACACACACACTTACGTACATGGACATAAACACAAATGGACACACGGACACACACACACACCCAAACATAGTGACATTCACAAACACTAACACACGTATTACCTTGAGGCCTGGCTGGCAGTGTCAGGTGACAGTAGCATATCCTTGAAAAATGCAGGGCCATGCGAGAGGCCTCTAAATATAGATGTAGCCGTTGGTGTTCCCCTGTGCCTGCACATTGTCTTATTAGTGGATGAATAAAACAGAGCACGGCCTCGTGGCCCCACCAGCAATAACCCCCGATTATGGACTTCAGAATTCATGCGCATTTGAGGGGAGATAAAAAGATGATTATATTCAGTCACGCTTGACTGTAGATAATGAGGTCTACAAGACGTGCGTTGACTTTGCCACTGGGCAAACCCAGACAAGTCCCATTGGATATCAATGAAGAAGGTTGAACAATTCTGCCTGCAAGCGGTCTACCCGGGAGATTTTAGGATCTGTTACAAAGAGGCTGTGAAGGAAATATCCTGTATCTTTTGTCATAATAACGAGGTCAGCAATGATATAGCCTGCCTCTGTCCGATACACAGTGAATTATATGTGCCCTAAAACCGTCATAAAACCCTGTCAAACCTGTCCGCATACACAGGCACACACACTCGGATAAACACGGATGTGCTCGCGTTAATCAATAATCTTCTTTTGTTACAGTAGTCATGCACACACACACACACACACACATATATAGTGAGAGAAGCGGATGTAGTGGTGTGAATCAATAATGTTGTGTTGTCACGAGGTGACATATGAGCCGTGACGAGCGGGGACCAGATGGCCTCAGGGCGGGTAGCTTAGCTACCGGTTGGCCATGCTAGCTCCACGACGGCCCAGCCACCACTGCTGGGAAAATCCCCAAGATACCTGGGCACCACACTGGCCAAACAGCGTTTATTGACAATTCCCTGAAACACTAAGAGAATGTCTGTTCAAAAGACATCGGGATGATTGGTCAATAGACTCTTTAGTGTTCTGCGGTTCATAAGTCATTTATTTACTCTTTTAACACTTTTCATTGCTTAACCGATTGATCTTTTGCTTGATTGATCTGAGGATTGAGTGATTGTCGGGGTCACATGAGGCAGGAAATATTCACCTCGTGAAACATTAGCTGCCGAAGTGGAATTTAAAACATGTTAGGCTGTCTTCGAGAATGTTAAATGATTGCCAGCGTGAGCCTTTTCTCACATCTTACCAGTGGTTGCCTTCGGCCGTAACATTCCGGAATGGCATATTGGTATTTCTAATTTTAGGCAAAGAGCGTTCCGTTTCCTTTTTACGGCAAAGAGCCTTCTGGGACATCTGGGTTAGGCTACTTTAATGTAACAAACCTTATTAACACATTCTGATGAAAATAGTCTAACGTGCGATCTGTCAGTTTCTGCACTCTGTCCTACGTCAAGCGCTGTATCTTACTGAGAAAGAGGAGGAAATGTCAATATCTGTCTGAGAGAGAACCTTGGGTAGATGAGCGTTTTAGCACTTTTAAGATGGCACCTTGGGCATTCCCCCGTGTCCCCCCCCCCACCGCTCTGGCAGCCACAGAAGATGAGAGCTAGTTGGGGCAACCTTCTCAGAGGTCACTGTGGTACACCCGTGCCGCCGCCACCGGATTCACTTCTCTCACATTAAACGCCCGGGCGCCGCGCCGACCGGGAGATCCGCTCAGCTTGAGGGAGGGAACGGTTCATTTTCTGGTCCCCCTCAAACTCTTCTTAAGAGACGGCTGTTCCAAGGCGTGTTGTCAGTTGCCATGGTTTGTGAGGCATACAGTTACATGGCGGTGACGGAGCGCTACGACTGTATGCTACACTGTTCTGAGCTCTAGATCAAAGTGAGAAAGGTCACCTTGTTTTGACTAGATCCAGTTGCTCCATGAAATGCTTTTGATTGCTTGTTAACACCAAACGAAAGGAATACAAGTAGCCCATAGAGACGTCTAGACACGGTTTATGTCCACGACCGAACCGAAGTTCATTAAGTCAGCACCATGAAAGGGCTTGATTTATATTCTTAGCTATTTTATTACACTTGGTGGTGAGCAACTGAAGAACCAACCCGATATGGTTTCTCTTTTACATCGGGTCGGCTGCTCGGAAGCCTGCCGTTGGAGTATGAGAACACTCATAACAGAACCCAAAAAAAGACGACTTTGGAAAACACATCATCAGTTGGCAAATCCTTTGGGTTGTTCTATCATCTGTTTATCCCCTCTCTATCACCTCTTTATCACCCCTCTATCATCTGTCTATCACCCCTCTATCACCATTATTTCATCTCTCTATCATCTCTCGATCACCTCTTTATCATCCCTCTATCATCTGTCTATCACCCATCTATCATCCCTCTATCACCCCTCTAATATCTGTCCATCATCCCTCTATCGCCTGCCGATCTCCCCTCTATCATTTGTCTATCATCCCCCTATCCATACTGACATTCATAAAATGACCTCCTGGCCCCTGGTGGAAAGTGGTACACTAAATATGGAATAAGGTTCCATTTAGGACAGAGCCTATATTTACCATCGCCAGGTTGCGGTTCGGCCATGTAGAAAGCAGAACGTCTGACCTTCCTTCTCTGTCCTTTAATTGAGCTCCATGTTAATGGATGCAGAATATTCTGCACACGTTCCTCTATCGCAAAGAGGCTGTGTGGGTTAGAAAGTGCAACTGGATAAAAAACGCAGACCGCAGCAGCGGAGATTAGAATGGCTTTGATGAGGAGACGATATTCACAGGCCGGTAGGAGGGAGGGGCCCTGAGGTTGAGCAGGTTGGGTGGGAGGCGTGAGGGTGAAGGAGGTGGGTTTGGAAATGGGGGGGGGGACCTCCTCAGCAGACCTAATGAATAAAGCCCAGTGTAGAGGAATACAAAGGAGTTCCAACTCCACCGCATCACACGGGGGCACGTGGCCAAGGGAACGGTAGACCGCCAAGCGTCCAGACACACGCTGCACGGCCAGAGAGAGATGGCACACGCTGTGCCAGGGTAATTGGGTGGCAAGGCTAGTGAAGGATGGCTGGTGTTTATACGATGTTAAAGGGATAAAATGCTACGGAGATAATGATGTCAGAAACTGGTTAACCAATGCCAACTCGTGTGGCCAAACAGCGTGTCCTTCAGTGCCAGTGTCATATGTTTACCGTTTAGCCCCTTCTGTTGATTACAAACTGGCAAACTGACATTTAAAAACATTCATGTCACCATGTCCAATCATGAAAGCGATATCCAAAGCAAAGACCAATTTTGGTCAATCAACCGGTCAGAAAAACGAATTGTTTTAATTGAGATGGTTTTAGATTCAGCACTTGGATGTCATCATGTACATGTTTATTTGAAAATGGACCGGTTGTTGCTGAGCCATTGTGCATGGAACCTTATGTGTAGGTTTTGGGTGCTGAGAAAATGCTTCAAACCTAATTCTATTGTGAAAGTCACACCACCCTGTTCACTGCTGTTTCACACAGCCTTATAATGTCATCATCAAACATTCATTGTCATTCCTCAGATTCCATTCATTGTCATTATTGTTTCTATTTTGACTGCAAGAAATCAGACCGTAAAGCTCACAGTACTTGAAGTAGTTAAAGGAGAGGATGTTTACCAAAGGGAGAAGGCCACTCAAAAGGATTCGGTAAGGTAGAAGAACCTTCCAGATGGCCTAAATTAAAACAATTAAAGTCCAATATGTACTGTGGCTTGTCTGTTCTTAGCTGCTTGCTATTCTTGATACATCAGACAATCAAGGAGTGTTGCCCTGTCTTAGAAAGGGCGTATTATTTTGATTGTGTAATTCTGTTGTGGTGAGCTAAGCCATGTTCTTCGGGGGCAGTGAGCTAGCTAGCTCATCTGAGGGAGGACAGCAGTAAGGCTTGATTGAGGGTGAATCGCTCTCATATCATCCCTCTCAGCTCAGACACAGTGGAGTTGTTTGTCTCTGCACATCAATGCATTCCTGTCATTCCTTCCCATGGCCTGGGAAGATAATCAGCTGGTTGCTGAAGACACATTGAGAGGGGAGAGAGAGAAAAGTTCCACTTTTCTTTTATTTTCAATGTGTAAAGGCCTCTCTTTTAAGCAGGGCAACATATAGTTACTTGTTTTCGGCATGACAGACATTATACCCACAGTGTTCTGGTCAATAATAGACAAATGAGTGATGTTTGGATCAGAGGGCAAAGCACTAGGTGGTTAAAACTGTCTGAAGATTGTTTTGTCTGAAACACATTCTTACCCCCACAATTCCCCTCTTTAACTATGACTTCATGTTCCGAGAAGTGGAGACAGTCATGCATTCCAGAAGACTAGTCTGTGGTAAATCGTGAAGTTCTATGGGCAGTCTTCGTCTTTTCCCAACTCCTTTATAGGGCACTGTTGATCACAAACCGAACTGTAATTGGAGAGAGAATCGAGTGTCTCAGCTCACTGCTTTAAGGCAGTTCCATAGGGAGAACTTCATTTTTGAAAATTATTGTTTTATCTGATAATAACTGGTCATCTGAGATCATTCAGCTCCCAGAACATTGTCCCTGACTCCTGCATTAGACTTGAAACCCCGGCCTTGTGTACTCCAATAACATCAGGAGAACTGCAACCTTGTGGCCCAAACTAACAAGAGATCACTGCAGAATCAGTCAGCATCACAAGAAGCCTCTGTCATGAAGAGGAGACTCCATAAAAAAAGCTTTGATGTCCTTGCTAATACTTTCTCCTCTACTGACTTAGATAAATAGCTCTAAAATAATTGGGGGCACTTACCAAAACCTCATACACAGAGCAGTTCACTCGTGAAAGTCTTTATTTAATTTAGTAATGCATATCTTGGTCAACAAACACTACATACTACGCATATTTTAGACGTAATTTAAAGAAGAGCCGTGGTTTGTAATAGATAGCATGAGGTATTTGGGAAATTGAACTGCCTGTGTAATCTACTGGCCTAACGTACTGGTTATATGTAGCCTTGCAAACCCCCTGAGCCTCTGGTGAATCTGAGCCAACTCGGGATCTGGCTCCCTCCCGCTGTATCTCCATCGTCTTTTCATGGTATCAGTTTTAAAGAGTGTTTGGCTTGCCTGCAGGTCTACTTTGGTTACAGGAATACCGCCTCTGGGATTCGGCCGTGGATCGCAGCTGGCTGTACCTTAGCAGAGAAACCACGCAGGCTCAAACCAGACGGTGATGTCACTGTCATCAGGAAGTGATCTTATAGCAATTGGGGTTTAGCACAGGGATTTTTAGGGAACACAAGCCTTTTCCTATAACTTTACAGAAAACTCAGTCAGCATGGAATTAGTGAACATTTCAGTTTGAAATGCTCTCTCAATGTGATACTGTGCCTTGTAGGAAAGTGTTATAAGCATGTAATAAGGAAATTAGCATTGTAATTAGCATTTAATAACAACCGTATGACCAAATCCATGTGATAACAATAAAGTGATGCCTTTATTGGAATGTAATTACAAAAATATGTCTAGTTTTATAACTATGTAATAATAGCAATATGACCAGTGTTGAAAGCATCTAATAATAGCATTAGGACTTTGGTTGTAAGCATTCAATAATAGCATTATGACCTGTGTTGTAAGCATCTAATATTAGCATTATGACTTGTGTTGTAAGCATCTAATAATAACACTGAGAGACGTCAACAGAGTGCTATTTTACATGCATGAGTTTGGTGGTTCCTGTTTCTGTCCCCGGAAGTGGACCTCTCTCACTGTGTATTCTGGTCACACGAAGGAACTGGCCACCTGGGAATCTCTTGGTTCCCACGATCCGTGAGGCCGTATCAGGCCCTCCATCAAAACTACGGAGGCACTAAAGCTTGACAAAGGCAGAGGGAACTTCCACCCTTGCTCCTCCGCCACTGAGTTTGTCGATCTTTCTGGTCCCACTGTCAGAGTAAATGATTAAACGAGACAACCTGTTAGGTGAGGTCTTGTTAGGCATCTGACCCAGTAAAAGAGCCCACGGTTGATGGATTCTGTTGGTTCCCATGGTATCAGTGGTTGATTGTAAAAGCCAAGAGGAGCCATCGCTGTGTTATCAAACCTTCCGCTCTGCTGGGCGTCCAGCGAGTGACCAGAGTGGCAGACTTCCTGTCCCTCCTCTCACTGAAGGGAGGTTTTTAATGGGATTGAAACATTTCTGTTTGTGGAAGATGTGTTGTATTGATGAAGCTGAATTCTAGGTTGGAAAGGAGTGTGATGTGTATGGCACATTTGCCCTTGTGCTGATTTTAGAAGGGAAGAATGGAGCTCTGTTTATACCTGGTTCTAACATAGTAGGCCCTTTGTCCTGACTTCATCCACATTCTGATTGTCCCTACATCTTTAGACAGGTGTACACCACTGAACGATGCACTGTGACCTGGTTGTATAAACGTGGGCCGGAGTGTAGTGCTAAGGTATTTTCTAGCTCAGTTTAGACCTGGTTGTATTAATGTGTCTGGAGTGCAAGGCTAAGGTATTGTCTAGCTCAGTTTAGACCTGGTTGTAAAATGGATTTTGTCTAGATTCTCCGTAGTACTCAAATATTTTAACAGGGGTAGAGAACAAAAAGAAGCATTCTAATGTCAGCTGTCTTGTGTAAACGGGCAAGGACATGGAGAGATAGGACGCATGTTTGACTGGGGTATAAATGAGGCGGATGACTTGCCATGCATGTGGCTTTTGGCCTTTCCTTTGATGTATTTCTGCTGTACTTTATATTCACTGGCTGTGTCCCACTGTGCCTGAAAACGATACGCTCTCTCCCCAGCCCGGACAGGAAGGACGCTAACCTATCAGAGAGGAGACATTGTCTTTCCTGCTGTCTGTCTAGTTGTATCCACATTCCCCTGGACCCCATAATGTCACACTGCTCTTTGTTTGCTTCGGGATCAAAGACCTCATACAATGGATTATATTAAAGTACAGGACACACCGTAATCTACTTATAGTATACTGCAGTCAGTCATGGCTAACAAAGGCCGTTTGTAGAGTACGTGTTCCTTTTTAATTCAAAGGATTCTTTATAATCACAAGAGTCCGTTAGGTGTGTCACCCACCTACATACTTTAACAGGGTCTGATTTCACTTTTGTTTTCTGAGGGCTAAACAGCATTATCCAAAATACGCTTGAGGCCTACAGTGCTAGTGCTCTCCCAACTCTCGTTACGCAATATGTAACATGAATAAGGCGTTGTGGACAGATTTCTCTTGGCCTGTTTACCGTTGTGTGAGATATGTATAATGGAGATGACCGAAATATGTACCATCATGCTAGCCTCAGGTGACTTATCACGTTACATGATACAGCAGAGACGTAAGGAGACTGGGAGCTGACTGTTATGTAAACACACTGATGCTGCTGACACATTTGAATATTTATGAGAACCAGTCGAGTCGTTTGCGGGTTATTTAGCCTTTTTTTCACTGCACTGCACCGCCATCTATGTACATACACACATATGTATATTGTGGCGCTGAGGCGCCATCTCACGCATCGGTGTCGAGCCAACGTCTCCTTGAGAACCACCTGCTCCTAAACTCAGCTTGGCTTCTCCCCCTTAATGAGGCAAAACAGTTTCCCACCAAGCCTCGTTCAGTTCAGGAGAAGATATAAGGACCCCAGAGGAGCAGCTCTGTGGGAAGTTTGAAGGAGAAGTTGCAAATCAGAATGAATGCAACGTCAACCCTTAGATAGTCCCTGAAGTGCTCTGCCCCAGCAAGGCAGGTGTACAAGAGGATGATGGTTTGGAGAGAAAGGGTGTAGGGCCCAACTCAAAACTCGACCACCCGCTCCAAACCTTCCTATAAACTGCCACCATGAGAACGCCCGAGAGGACGCAGGCTCCCAAGCAGAGCTGTTGGTCTGTTGGTTTTGGTTCATTCCACACTTGCTCTGGTTCTCTGGTTAATCAATTGCTCTCCATGCCTCAGGACCACAAATACATGTATAATGTTTCTTACCACAGAAGACCATAATCAGTCAAGCACTGATAGCTGACATTGGAAGAAGTGTTGTGGTAATATCATCGGGTTGTGCCTGCCCTAAGCAGGCCCCTACAGTTACAATGGGGTTTAAGTTAACTTATCTTTCCATTTACAATTCTCGGTCCGAATTCGTAGCCGATGCTAGGTTCCAAATGATCTTTGTTATTTTACCGTAGTTATAACTTCTACATTGTACACTGACTGACACTAGCGTCCGTTGTGTATTTTCTTTGTCACTTTACTGCAGGTCTATCCGTTTTTCTTCGGTATGTAATATAGATGCTTTCCAAGGACTCAGACCATGTTCCTAGAGTAAGCTACTGGCAGGTGCTGCTGATGCTAGTGGATTTTCTGGGTAATGATTGTGTCTCTGAAAACTCCTCAGTCATCTATTTTCCACCAGGCAAGCAGGTCGTGGGTGAAACCCCAGAGACGCTATGCCTGTACAGAGACCTCATCACAGAATCAAGGTTGCTATCATCACCCATTGTGTCCGAAGTAGACAGGATTGAATATGGCTGCATTTGTTAGGATACCACACTGGAAACATGAATGTATATAGAGACACACAGGATTTCCTGTCAAATCAATATACAAAATGTAACACAATGTTTTCTATGCCCAGGCTTTGTTTTGGCTTCTGTTCTGTATGTCAACTTTTCTCACACTCTTCGTCTGAGTTTTGTCTCTGTTTAAATATGTTAAACACTAAGGTCCTTGTAGGAGTACAAGTTGTTTCTGTCGGCTCGGTATGTTTTGCTACTGTAACCCACCACATTGAGGAACCCTAGGTTTAGTATTGGAAACGAATTGGCACTCTCATTAAAGCCTGAATTTAAACCCACATTCCTACTTTTCTCTCCCATCCTGCTCCTCTCATCTACTTCTCTGTGATCCTAATGAGATGGGACCTCCCAGGTTGGCCATAATTAGCCAGTGAACTGATTCCAAACAACAGAGATAACAGGCTTAGTAAGGCCTCTGTTTGTCCCTGCTGCCTTATGGTGTTGTAGACTGTCTGTCGTCAGTCTGAGAGGCTAGACACTGGAGGCCAGTGTACAAGACCTTATCTACCATTCATAATCAAAGTGGAAGCTAATTATACTTTCACAGTACAAAACAGGGGAAAACCAGGGTACCCAGGACTGTAGTGAAATGTTGGAATTTCCTGGTTTCCATAATTCTCCTTAAATAGTCAGTGAAATCCTTCCAAACAACAAAAATGCTCCGCGTTCAATGGATTGTTTTTTTCTGACTTGTGAGAGGTGTAATACTCGAGACCACTGTATACAGCTACTATAGATTTTGCATATATTCTACTCACAATGAAAGTGTTAGGTAATTATCCATTGACAGTACTGAACAGGGGAAGCCCAGAGTACCCAGGACAGGAGTGACCTTTTGTAATTAATTTTCTGTTCCTCTTGTGAATTGTAGAGTTAGACTCATTGTAGATGGTCTGTTAGAGGTGGTTTATAAGGCCTGTATGGTGAGAAAAGCAAATCAGAGCTCAAGAGAAGACGCAGTCCTGCTGGTGGGAAAAGTAAATCTCAGGACTTCAAGCTAATATTATGACATTAGGAGATGGCAAGCTACAGGGTAACCATGACAATGCGTCTCCATGGTTCCGCCCCTGCCAATGGCAGCCAGTGATCCTTTCATTCTGTTTAAATCGTTTGTGGTTGTGATGTGCCAGTGCCAGAAACGGATCTTAAAAGAACGTGGCGATGAACTTCAACACTAAAAGATTGTAACCTTGGACAGATTCCCCCGCCAATCACCAGCTGAAATGAACAGATGGTCTTGGCGAGGAGCAAACTAGGCTACAGTTGTCTTGCATACTGATTTTTCACAATTTCAGTGTCAGCTAAAGACCCTTTCCCCCCATTGACCTTGCATTTGGCAGAAATACAGAAAGACAGATGGAAAGTGACAGTCAAAGAGTGTGACAGACACGCATAGACAGAGAGTAAGATAAAGAGAACAGGATAGTGACGTTTTTGTGTTTTTCTTTTTTCAACAGTAGTCACATGGTGTCTGTAATGGCCTCTGTCAGCTGACCCAGTGAACTAGAGCATGATACAGCCACGGAACAGTCTTATGATGTCCAGCTGACTGACCATCAACCCCCTGATAGCAATCCTCTCTGGGTGCTGCCTTTCTCAACCTATTACACAAATTAGCCTACCAAGGCTGAAAGGAATGTCAACCGAATGTTAAACATCCAAAACATCCATTGTGTGAAACCCAAATATTAAAGAAATAGCTTTTGGTTTCTGAAACATTCCTTTGTCCGGTCGTCCTCTACATTCCAGCGTGCCATGGCCAGTGTGGGGTAGGACACGGGTGAGCCCGTGTGGGGTAGGACATGGGTGTGCCCGTGTGGGGTAGGACACGGGTGAGCCCGTGTGGGGTAGGACATGGGTGAGCCCGTGTGGGGTAGGACATGGGTGAGCCAGTGTGGGGTAGGACATGGATGAGCCTGTGTGGGGTAGGACATGGATGAGCCCGTGTGGGGTAGGACATGGGTGAGCCAGTGTGGGGTAAGACATGGGTGAGCCCGTGTGGGGTAAGACATGGGTGAGCCCGTGTGGGGTAAGACATGGGTGAGCCCGTGTGGGGTAGGACATGGGTGAGCCCGTGTGGG